>CM034151.1:27972365-28137821 GCA_019776745.2 Taxus chinensis
TTCTTAGATTGTTATTCTTGCCTATTGAAGTAAGGCCCATTCCAGGTATTGAAATTGAGTCCATAATAATATTTGATATTGCTGCTCATTTGTTTGTAAAGGTTTATGTAGCGTTATTCTGGCGAATTACTTTCATTTTATTGATCGTGGTGTTTGATTAGCATTTGTGTTCTTGGCTTGGTACAATCTGGTTATCATTCCTTTCAGAAAAATCCTTTTGTGAGGTTTCTAACTTCATATCCTTAAATCTCATTGGGCTCCCACTGGTGCTTAATCCAGGTTTGGATATACTCCTTTGAGGGAATGTGACTAACATTATAAGCAATAAGATAGTTATTTCTATACCATTTAATAAGTGGTTCAACATAAGAAATATTAAGCAAAACACTTACAAATTAGTAGGGTAAGGATTTTCTGACTCGTTAACTCGCTATATACTTTTAGGACAAACTTTTGGACTTTCTTGGGTGGCATTCTTGCCGCCTTTTGTGACTAAAGTTGCAATTGACTCAACGGGGGCCATATTTATAGGCTTAAACTGCCCCAAGGGTAGTGATATTACCAAATATTAATGCAAAAAAGTCTTAAAAGACATGTAATGATGGTATGAGCAAGAAATAAAGCTTGAATAGACAATAAGACGAGTTGACTTGCAAAATCTCAGCGAGTAAGTTTCCGTGATTTATGTTAACTTCTCACTGGTCAATATCTTTAAATTTATAGATGTAAAGGGAAAAGCTTCTACAGTTAGTACATATGTTGTGTCAATGATTAGAGTTTGCTTGTATACTACTTTTTGGTGTTAATTTTATGTTAACTCGTAGATAGTTAACATGAATATATTAATTTATTCTCAAACACACCAACTATTTAAACTTAAAGTTTATCTATGGTGTTTAAGAGAAAACATTCCCATAAATTTCTTTAAACACGCAGTATAGTTTATGTGTCATTTAATCCCTAAATAATAGGGTACAAATGCTTGAGAATTTGCAACTTCTCCCTAGTTTATGATCAAACACACATAACAAGTGTTATTAAATTTATAGATGTAAAGGGAAGATCTCATACAATGGATACGTTAGTTAGGCCAATGGTTAAAGAGCTTATATAACACTTTCTAGTGTTAATTTATGTTAACACTTGACCTCATCTACTATTTTAGGTGGTCTGGGTCATGGGTTTGACTCCCAAATTACTCATGAGGGTGGCAAGTGCTCAATTATACTCCACCCAGAGGTTATGGGGCTAACACCTCGATTTCCACTAAATTAAGTGTATATGTACGTATACAAATATATTATTTTAGTCTCCAACACATCAATGGTTTAGACTTAACTTTTGATAAATTTCTTGAACCACACAATCTAATTCATTGGTCGTTTGGGTTATGAGTTAATTGACTAATAACCCAATATAAATATCTTAATTACATCTATTTGAAAAACACTCCTAGGCTTTTAAAATGTTTTTAGGCGATGTCTTTTTTGTTGTACTCTCCTAGGCTCGACCTAGTTTGACTCTTGCTTTTCTAGGCTCGGCCTAACTTTGTTTGCGGTTTTGGGGCGTGCTCTCATACCGTCCACTTTTTTGTTGAAAGTTATCTTGTATCTCATTGCATTAATATAATATAAGACCCCTTTTCATCAAAAATAACGCTAATAGATATCAATTTTAAGTAATTTTATTTTGGGTTTTAGGTATATTACATTGATTAATGAATCCATTACATTGTGCTCATATTTCTCATAAAATAATGGGAAAATTTGGTGAGGAAAAAAAGGCCTTAAATTCTACAATATGACCAAGATATTTTTTACACTCACATTATCACAATCCACTCTTTCCTGCCATTTTTGTAGAACACCTATCCACATAAAAAAACACATACGACCTAAAACTGATAATACCCAAACTCTTGAAATTTGGGGGATTAAAATCTGTGTGGAGCAATCAAGCCACACCCTTGGCCCCAAGTTTCTTTTCATGATTAAGCCCTTCAACGGCAAGTTTACAAAAAGAAATTTGCGGCTACAAACAATTTATAGAGATTTTTTAAAAGGAGGAAAGTGAACAGTCCTTGTCCAAGAAAACCAGCGTATAAATTCTTCCATTTTTGGGATAAAAAGTGAACAGTCCTTGTCCAAGAAAACCAGCGTATAAATTCTTCCATTTTTGTCTTGTTGAAACACCCATTTGCAGAATAATGACGACGGCAGCAAGAACAGAAGAGGGAATGCGTGGCAGGAAAAGAAAATATGATTACAAGTGGTCAGAGGAAGAGGATAGCCAAGATTACAGGTTGGGAGGCTACCACCCTGTTCGTATTGGAGACCTCTTTAAACAAGGGCGCTATGCTGTGCAATCCAAACTGGGTTGGGGCAGTTTCTCCACTGTTTGGCTCGCCAGGGACACCCACCTGGATAAGTATGTAGCCCTCAAGCTAAACATGAGTGCACCAGATTTTACTGCAACAGCCTGGAAGGAGATTCACATCCTCAAACGAATAGCAAAAGGAAACACAGATAACAAGAAAGGCGTGGTTGAATTGTTTGATTATTTCAAGCACGATGGCCCAAATGGGCACCATGTTTGCATGGTTTTTGAGCTTTTAGGGGACAATTTATTCAGCCTAATCAAGCATTATGACTACAAGGGCATTCCATTGAACATGGTAAAGGAAATTTGTTTTAATGTTTTGGTAGGGCTTGATTATTTGCATGGTCAGCTTTCAATTATTCACACAGATCTCAAACCAGAAAACATTCTTCTGCCATCTACCATTGACCCCAATAAAGATCCCAGGAAGTCTGACGTCCCACCCCTGCTTCCCCGCAGATCTGTCATGCCCATAAATTCTTCCCCTGCATTAAATCATGGCGAGAACAGCAATGATGGGTTAGCAAGAAATCAGAAGGAAATATTAAAGCAAAAGGCCCAATTAGGAGGGCAAGAAGATTGTGGGGATGTAGCAGAGGATGAACCTGAGAAATATTTAGAAAAGCTAGCTGAGACGTGTGACAGCAAAAAGATGTGGGATAATGCTCTTGACCTCAATAGAAAACCCAAAAAAAATAGCCCTTCTAAGGCAGAGAAGTTTCTTGATCTTAAGTGCAAGATAGCTGATTTTGGTAATGCTTGCTGGACTAACCGGCAATTTACAGGTAATATTCAAACCAGGAATTACAAATGTCCAGAGGTTCTTCTGCAGTCTGGATACTCTACCTCAGCAGACATATGGTCCTTTGCATGCATTGCATTCGAACTTGCTACAGGTGAAGCGCTGTTTGATCCTCAAGAGAGTGAAGGCAAGTTTGACATAGACCAAGATCACTTGGGCTTAATGATAGAGCTCCTCGGTTTGATGCCCAAGAAAATTGCTTTAGGTGGACAGCATTCTAGTCACTTTTTTGACAGCCATGGTGACCTGAGACACATTCAGCACACAGAGTTTTGGCCCTTGAACAGAGTTCTTCAGCAGAAATATCATTTTTCTGAACAAGAAGCAAATGGGTTAACTGATTTTCTTCTTCCCTTATTAGACTTTGTACCACAGAAGCGACCCACTGCAGCAAAAGCCCTTGTTCACCCATGGCTCAATCCTGGATCTCATCTTCTTCAACCATTGTTGTCAGCTGGAGAAGCTCGGAAATGTGATGAGTTTGTTCAAACAGAAGGCGAAAAATAGTTCTAAGCAACTAGTCAAGTCTCTTGTATTGCCACAAGCTTTTTCTACTGTACATTGTAAATTTACTGGAAACAACTTCCATACATGAATTACGGTATAAAAAATTGGGGTTATTCAATTGAACTGTTTTTTTTTTTTTTTTTGTAGTATCCATCACCCATATGAACTGCATTTCTTTTTCAAGCACCTCATAAACTACTATATTCCTGTGCGTATTGCCCTTTTTCCTTTCCAATATGTACAATGGAAACTAAGGCTGTGAATATGGATTTGAGTTTACAATAACATTCAAGACTTTGGGGGCTAAAAAACAGTAATCCTAGAAGCATTTGTCTTCATTGTTGTGTTTGAAGATCTTAAATAATGGAAGTCTTTGACTATTGTAATATGAATGCTATTAATTAAATTTATATTGAAATTATAGGTTTCACTATCTTGAAAACAAGCTGTTTTCAAGCACAATCAGTGCCTTTCTGCATACTGGTTCTATATGTTATAAGATATCATACAGACCTGAAATATGGTTCCAGATATTTTGGATATTTCCTTTAATTGATCCATTAGGCAAATCTGAAACATGGTGGACCTTGAAAGGATCTTTTGTTTCTTTGTCACATGATGCATTTAATATTATAACATCAGGCTGTTTTTACCATAAACGTAACATATTTTTTGTATTGTTTTATATACTTTTGATTTTGATAAAATAGACATACAATAGTGTACACCCAATTTTATATTATTCTAAGTACAAAGCTTAGGTCTAGATTAAGCTTGTATTCATGTGTTTCTTTATAGTCAAAATATTCCATGTTTTATTCCCCATGTTTCTCTCTTCCCTCTTTTCTTTCTCTCTCTCTTCTTTATGCTTATCTTTGTATGATAGTGTATGATTCAATGGAGAGTCACATCGCAAACGGTAGGTGTTATGTTGACCTTTTTGTTTCCTTATAACTACTAAGAGTTTTTGGGTCCTTTGTTGGTTTTTCCACTAGTTGTGTGTAAGTCTGAACTTGGGTCCAAGAAACTCATAAATTTAAATGCATATTTAATATTGATAAGAAACATATATATATATATATATATATATATATGTGTGTGTGTGTGTGGATGTATTAAGGTGTGGAGGAGTAATTTTATATAGATTTTTTCTTAGATTTAGGGGATATAATATTGAGAGAAACATATCAATATATAAATGTATTAAGCACTGGAATGTTGATTTTATGTCTATTGCTAGATATTGGGGTATGGTAGAATGGAGAGGATGGTTTAAGGTGAGGATGAGAGGTTTGGTGAATGTAAAAACTTATGTGGACCTCATTTCTTTTGGTGTTTATAAAAGCTTTAAGAGGAACGATTAGCATTATTTATGAAGGCCTTGTAAATAGAGTTTTTTAATTCATTGGATATTATAAGGTTGAATTCATGTGTATATCATTTCTTTCAGTTGTGTAAGGGCCAATTTTCAACACCCTTGAACTAACGAACATGTTAACATCGAATGGGTTGTCGTCCAACGGTGTGTATGATGGTGTATAAAGTGTTGCCTAGCCATTCACCAAGGTTTCACTCTCACGAGATACCAATAAATTAGGGATGATGTCAGATTGTTTCTCGAGCAAATTTGGCATTATGGAAACCCCTTAGTCTTGGCAGCTAAGCCTAAGAGTTATGTGCATATAATCCCTACACTTTCATATTCAATTCAAAAAACCATATAGCTAAAACAGACACTACAAACATTGTTCTTAAGGTTTTGCTTCTATTTTTTATTAAGTGCACTCATGTTACACAATACTCATTTCATCGTATCCACCCCCAAATAATTATCCCTTTGTTTTCTTGTTGATATGGAAATTATTTAATCAAACTTTCTAGATATATGTTAAAATATCTTCCCAAATTTGTCACCTCTCAAAACTAATAATAAATAAAAAATTACAAAACTAAATCAACCCATCATAAAAAGTTTCACAGTTCAACCTATTGTAAACCATGGAGAGGCCATCCTATCCATCCATTTACAAATTTCATCTTTGTGAGATGAAGTATGAGTCCCTTTAGCTAAAGTGAAAAAGGAAATTCCCGGCATTAATACATTTCCCGCATTTAGCTTTTTATTGTGGCCATCTCATATTCCTAACTTGTGGAAGTTGTTTCTTATTAGATACTACATGTCGATCTCATAAACCACTTCATTATTAACTTTCTAAAATAACACTAGTATTGCGTTCTACAAGTTCAAATATCATCTCTCGTCCCAAAATTATTGCAATAAATAGAATCGCTATAATGTCTTATTGTTGATGTTGACCTGCACACCAAAAGGCCTTTGAAGAAAATAAAAATAAATTTTTTTTGCTTTGGGTATTCCTTTTCATTTAAGAAAATAACTATTTATGATTTCTTAACATCAATCAACAAAGGATTTTATGTCAAACAAACATTTTCAACTCCAATGTAAATGATGGAAAAGGTAAGTCAAATTAGTCATTATAACTAGCAATCGCACCCGAGAGGTACAATGGAGATGCCAATAGTGAGGCATAGAAGAAGTTAAAGTCGAAGCATTGAAGGTGAAAAATTGGACTGGGAAGAGTCGTGATGAAGAGAGGGATTGAAGGAGGAAAATTTATAGGTTGTAGAATTTATTAAAGGGAACATGAGCTATCCTTTTTTTCCTTCCGGTAAGTCACATATAGACCATATGTCATTGTTTCTTACCATCACGACATCGTCTATTTAATGCAATGTTTGTTGAACATTGAAATTATCTTAATAGACGCCAACTTGAAAAGCCCCGCCTTATATTGGATCTACAAATTAGGGATTATTGTACTCACATTGTTATGTGTTTTAATGTTGTAAGTGTGGAAGGTAAACAAAACTAAGGTGAACATAAAAGAAGAGGGGCCATGATCATGCTTTTTGGTGATTGGGTTCTTGATCATAATTTCCATTGGAAATGTTAGAGAGTGAGCTACAGGGATCATCTCGTCCCGAACCTCTCCTTCACGCAAGATCCCTGAGTCAAGGGCTTGGACATCCACGACTGACGCTTTATTAACTTTTAATGGAGCAAATAAGCTAGATGAAGAGGATGGGTTGGAGGATGTGGCATGCAAGGGTCGAACTCAGACATATTCAAGCTTCTTAGTTTTTCACAATTCACATGTAGGTATTAATTCCTACCTTTTTATTTCCAACATTTCATTCATGTCTATGTCTTATATATCAAATTAAATGTCGTCCAATCGAAAACCTTGATGTCATGAAATAAAAAATTAGCGCAAGTGGATTAGTAGATAAAATCTAGCTATTGCTCATATGACCAAATGCTTGAGAGGTTCAATTATCGATGATTGTTTAAATGCCACCTATTTTCATGCAATTAATTGAACTTACAACTAGAAAAGGAGGCTACAAATTGTTGCATCGAGTAAGCATTCTAGTTGGGTTTTGAACCCGGAACCTTTTTTATTTTTCCCATTTTTTACTTTGTCCTCTTTATGAGATTGAGACGATAAAGTGGATCATAAATAGCAAATATTTTTTGGGTAGGAACGATTTGCACCATGCAATAGGTGTGGGACATGCAAGGATTTAATTATCGACTTTTTATTTCAAACTTTGCATTCATGTATACGTCTTTTCTATGAAATTACACACATTCCAATCATGAACCTTGATGTCATTAAATAAATAAAGAACAGAGATTGATTGCAAATAAAATCTACCTATCGCCCATATGCTCAACCACTTAAGGGGCTTAATTATCGATGATTCTTCAAACATCACCTATTTTCCTACAATTACTTGAGATTACCACTAGAAAGGGAGGCTACAGAGTGCTACAAGAAGCAAGCATTCTGGTTAAATTTTGCACTTGAAACCTTTAGGATTTTCCCCATATTTTATTTTGGCCTCTTTAAGTGCAAATCACACTCACGTGTAAAATGCAAACAAGATCAAAATGATAAAGTGCAGCACATAAAGATATGGAAAAGTTTTACACATAATAATTCCTACATATTATCAAAATGTTTGAACACTTACATATAGGATTTGTACTCTCCTAAAGTTGACGAAAAAGGAGTTATTCAAACCCCAAATATTTTTGAACCACGCCCTCAAATCTCTCACACTGACTAATATCATGATTTATGTCATTAAAACAACTTCACTCACATACTAAATTAATCCATTATTATCACAAATAATGTGACCACTAATATCTTATATTTGTAACATTCCCCCCCTAGTGTGAGCATAGGGATTAAGCACACCACTGGCATTGGAAACAGAAATGCATCTGTATAGGAAGCAAGCTTTAGCTCTGTAGTTATGTTGATTTATATATTTGTTGCACAAGATCGTTGATAATAATGGTATAGCTCTGATACCGAATGATAATAATGGTATAGCTTTGATACCAAATGATAGAATAGAATAAGATTGCAATGACCAAAGAGGGATAGAAGCCTCACAAATATTATTGATCATGAAATCAGATTACATAACAATGCAAGAGTTGTAATATTTATAGATATTAGACAGCCTCATATGGATAGACATGACACCCTATCAGGCACCAACTACGAGATGATAAGACCCATCTCACATGCACATGTAATTACTACTAATACCAATATTGAATGTTATCCAACATAACAATATTGAATGCAAGTCACTAGACTAGAGTGTACATGTTGCACATTATTAAATAAAAGACAATGCAATAAATATGCCTATGCTAAATTATGCTAACATTCCCCCCCTTAATTTTGCATAGTTTCCAATGAAGTGGAGAGGAACTTTCTGAATAGTGTGAATTTGTCACATGCAAGTGACTTAGTGAAAACATCTACCTTCTGTTCAGCTGTAGGACAGAACTGGCGCTGTATGTTGTGCTTCAAGACATGTTCACGTATGAAATGAACCTGTACTTCAATATGTTTTGTTCTCTCATGAAATACTGGATTGCGAACAAGCTTCAGAACTCCTTCATTATCAACATATACTAGAGTAGATTTCTGTTGTGGTAGACCAATTCCTTCCAGTATTCGGCGTAGCCATATTGCTTCACAAACAGCTTCACCTACAACTCGATACTCTGCTTCTGTAGAAGAGCGAGAAACAAAGTTCTGTTTCTTGCTTCCCCATGATATCAGTCCAGATCCCATAAAGAAGACGAAGCCTGATGTTGACTTCCTATCATCCATGTTTCCTGCATGATCTGAATCTGAATATTCTGTCAAGAAGAAGTTGTCGTTCTTCTTGTACTCTAGACTAAGGTCAACTGTACCCTTTAGATATCTCAGTATTCTCTTTGTTGCTTTCCAATGACATATTTTTTGGTTCTTGCATGAAGCGTGATAAATAGCTGACTACAAAGCTGATATTTGGTCTAGTGTATGTCAGGTAAATGAGACTCCCGATCAACTGCCGATAGAGAGTTGCATTCACCGATGGTGATGGATCGGAACGAGATAACTGAAGTCTCACTTCCATAGGTGTAGCAGTAGGAGTGCAGTCCATCATCCTAAATTTCTCGAGCGTTGTCTTGGTGTATTTCAACTGTGACACCAAAGATATGATTCTCTTTTTGCCATACTTCCAACCCAAGACAATAGTGCATGAGCCCGAGATCTGTCATGTCGAACGATCGATTAAAATCCTTCTTTGTTGCACATCGATCATCTTCATAGAACTGCCTGTAATGACTAGATCATCGACATAAACAACCACAATGACAATCTCCCCCCCTTTCTTTTAGAGGTAGAGATTGGGGTCATAAGGATTCCTTTCGGAATTCCATGACTTATGAGATGCTCATCAATTTTGATGTACCATGCCCCGGGGTGCCTGTTTTAGGCCATATAGAGATTTTACGAGTCTGCATACCATCATCTCTTTTCCTGGTATTACATAACCCTCTGGCTGAGTCATATAGACTTCTTCTTGCAAATCTCCATTAAGAAAGGCACTTTTCACATCCATTTGGTGGACTTTCCAACCAAATTGTGCAGCTAGAGCAAAGATCATCCTGATTGTCTTGATCTTGGCTGTGGGAGAAAATGTCTCCTCATAATCAATGCCTTCTTGTTGTTGCATACCCCTTTGCTACAAGCCTTGCTTTTATTCTTGTCAATAGTCCCATTTGATTTGTACTTAGTCTTGAATATCCATCTGCATCCAATGGGTTTTCTTCCCTGGTGGAAGGTCGACAAGTTGCCATGTGTTGTTCTTCATCACTAACTGATACTCTGAATCCATGGCATCTTTCCAAGCTTTTGATTGTAGGGCTTCCTGAACTGTAGATGGCTCAACTGTTTCAACAACTCTGCTCATTAGGGCATACTTGACCTCTTCACAAGCTTGACTACGAGTTCTAGGTCCAAGATTGGATGATGTGCTAGGTGCTTCATCCAAATTTGCATCTCTTATTAATTGAGTATACCATTTAGGTAACTTCTTAGCTGTTCCATTGGCTTGTGGTGGATCTAAGTTTTCACCATCATCCAATTCATCATTGTCATCTTCAGTGGGAACATCAAATTTTGTCTTCACAAGAGGTGTATTCTGCATGTTTGTTGAGTCGTTGAGTGGAGCATCTGCTTGTTTCTTCTCAAAGAACTCAACATCCCTACTTGTGTATACTTTCTTTGCTTTTGGATCCCATAATCTGTACCCAAGTGCTTCTTCACTGTATCCAATGAATATCAGTTTCTCAGCTTTCATATCCAACTTTTTCCTGTTCTTCTTGGGTATGTGCATACTAGCTTTACACCCAAATACTCTTAGGTGTGCAATTGATGGTTTCCTGATTTGACCATGCTTCTTGAGGTGTCACTCCTTCAAGAGCTACTGTGGGCACTCTGTTCAAAAAATAGACTGCAGTTCTTGCAGCTTCTACCCAAAATGTCCTTGTTAAACCTGAGTCGTCAATCATACATCGCACCATTTCTATGATAGTACGATTCCTTCTCTCAACTATACCATTCTACTGTGGTGTGTGAGTAGGAGGCATTTGTCGATGAATCCCATGAGCTTCCAGGTAAGTCTTGAACTCATTGCTTTTGAATTCCCCCCCTCGATCTGAGTGGAGAGTTTTGATCTTGCGACCAACTTCATTCTCAACAAGTGCTTTGAACTTCTGAAATGTCTCAAAGGCTTGACTCTTGTTTCTTAGACAATATATTCACATCTTTCTTGAGTAGTCATCAACACAAAGCATGAAGTATTGACATCCAGAATGACTTGGTTGCATGGGCCTACAAAGATCGGTGTGCACCAAATCAAGCTTTCCCTTAGCTCTATATGTGTTCTTCTGGAAGAGTACTCTGTGTTGCTTTCCAGCTAGGCCATTGTGACACTTGTCAGTGTTGTGCTTGAGTGTAGGCAATCCTTTCACCATGTTGCCCTTTTGAAGTGTTTGGAGATAGCCAAAACTGATGTGACCATATCTGCGATGTCATAGTTCTGCAGATTGTGTGGCTTTGGCCGCTAGAGCTTGATCATCCTTGTGGACAAAATCAAGTTGGAACATGCGTCCCACATTGGAGGCTCTTGCTACAATCTTGGAACCTCTTGAGTTATCTCTTATCAAGCACACTTTTTCTCCATTATTACTGTCAAAATCCAACTTCAAGTTGTGATCAAGGAGTTGACTAACTAATAGCAAAATCTTGGTCAACCCAGGTACATACAATACATTTGTGATTGTGCAGTCATGCTTTCCAAGAGGTAGTGAAATGTTTTCAATCCCCTTGGCACTGTATGATGAGTCATCACCTAATGACACATGGTTCTTGTTAGGTGAGTCACGTAGTGTGTAGAACCAATCCTTGCGTCCAGTCATGTGTCAAGTTGCACCCGAGTCAACATACCAGATATCTTGTGTGGACTTGGTTTCTTCATCAAATTGAGCAAAATACATGCGGTGTCTTTCATCTGAATCATCCTCATGTTCGGCAATGTACCCTTGTTGTTTGGGTTTTTTTTTCCAATTACCATTTTTCTGCCCTTGATTGTTGTTGTTGTTAGACTTCCCTTTATTTGAATTGTTGTTACCCTATTGGTTATTGGGTTTTGAATTGCTTGATGAACCCTTTTTGTAAGAATTGTACCAACAATATTTGATGTCATGTCCCCCTCTATTGCAAATGGGACACTTCTTGGTGTTGTCTCGTTGACTTTTGTCCCTTTGTTGACTTTGATTTTGTTGGGACTTCTTGTGATTGGACTGAAATTTCCCCTTTCCTTTATGATTGGAAGATAGTGCTTGCTCATCTTTATGATCTTTGTTGTTCATTACGTCTTCTTGTTGGAATAGATTGACCAACTTCTCAAAGGTGACTGAGTGTTCACTCATATTGATAGTTGTCACAAAGATTCTGTAGGAAGGAGGAAGTGCTCGCAACACAATTGGTACGAGGTCTTCATCATTTATCTCTTTTCCCAATGCCAATAGAGATGCCCTCAAAGTAGCAACTCATCTCAAAAAAACTTCAACCTTCTCATTGTGCTTGAACTTGAGAGTATGCAGTTGTGATAGTAGGTTGAGGATGGCATTCTTGTTCTTTGCCTCATAGACTGTGCTCAACTTATCCCATGCATCCTTAGCCGATGTGGCATCTCTAATGTGGGGTTGCACATCGTCTGTTACGCTAAACAAGATGATCAACTTGGCCTTTTGATTGGCCTGTCAAATTGAACTTGTTGTCTTCCATCATCAAGTGATCTTGTTGTTTTTCCATCTACAACTTTCCATAGGTCTTCAAACTCAAGTAACACCTTGATCTTCGATTTCCATGCAGCATAGTTGTCTCCTCTAAGTAGTTGTGAATCTGGCAAGAAGAACTTTGGTGCTTGTGTACCCATTTCTGCAATCTGAATTTCTGACAAAGGGTAAGGCTCTTATCACTCAAGGTTTATGGTCTCCCTCTCAATATACCGTCAAGCCGATATACCAAACCTTTCTATATACGCTCCCTTCTGATATACCCGTCAGTACGTGGAAGAAGATCACCCTTTCAATATACCCGTCAGTACGGAAAGAGGTGTTAACACACGTGAAAGAATTTAGTACGTGGTACGTAGACAATACAGAGAGGGGTTTGTGCAAGCACAAACGGATTGGAGGACTCAAATGTGTGTATATTGTGTCCTTATTACTCCCTGTCGATTTTATATGGTCGATGCCCAGACGACGTTTAGGCAGATGTGTTAGGTGTTAAGTGCAGTAATAGTCACAACGGCATCACCCGTAAGCGCTTCCCAGAGGCACCGTATATACTGAACGCTGCTATGAGATCAAAGATCTCGTGTGATAGAACCAAACATTTAAAAAAAAAAATTGTACTTTTTTTCTTCTTTTTTTTACTTTATGCACCAAGATTAGTACAAAATGCTCCAAAAGTACATCAAAATGAAGTTTTTGTGTCCCCCCTCTTTACAAAAAAGGGTCTAGAATCACAAAATACATAATTTAGGCCAAAAATATATTTTTTTTACCCCCCAATAAGTGTTTTCCGCTAAATTTAGCGGTGCCTCTAAATGTGTTTGGTGAGCTTCTAAATTTGGAAATCTCCCAAAATTTAGTAATTTCTCTAAATTTTCTAAAAAAAATAATTTAATAAAATATGGAGAGAGTGGGAATTGAACCGCTGACCTATTTATTCCCAAGATCCAAACAAACAATCTGAATATTTTTTTCACCTTTTCTCACAAACTATGATCTGGGTTTTTTTTAAATTTTTACAGCAGCATCATACAATATTTTTTTTAAACCCACAAAATTTCAGAAGAATCGCAATCTTAGTTTTTGAGATCTTACCAATTTACTAGCTAGATCTGATTTTTTTTCAGAAAAACTGATCTGACTTGTACAGAATTTTCGTCACATGTAGAGGCCGAATCTGAAGATGATGTAAACTACAAAGTTGTGGGCCTCCTTTTTATCTTTCCAACAAAAAAACGGCATATCAATCTAACATAGTATGAAAAAGTTACGTCTTTTTTCTAAGAGCTATCTACTGGAATTTTGTTGACATGACTGCTTCAACCTTTGCTCCCGAATTCTTCATACCTCCACTTTCAGATCTGATGTTTTATTTTTATTTTAAGATCTGAATTTTTTTTTCAAGATCTCTCTCCTTTTTTTTAAGATTTCTTTTTTTTCACAAATATTTTCTTTTTTTAGATCTGCAATTTTTTTCAAGATCTTTCTCCTTTTTTTTTTAAAGATCTCCAAATATAAAATATTCCGCCAATATGTTGGATCAATTGGCTATGCCAATGACTAATCAAAAAATATATACCTTCCAAATAAGTGGATAGGTCAAATTTTAGTTGAGGGATGCTTGGAAGGAATGGACATTGCGGGATGCTTCAATGGCTCTCCTTTGATGCAGATCTTCTTCTCCGATGGATCCTCTCCAATAGTGCTCCTCTTCAACCTTGCTTGGATAGAACCTGCTCTGATACCAAATGATAATAATGGTATAGCTCTTATACCGAATGATAATAATGGTATAGCTTTGATACCAAATGATAGAATAGAATAAGATTGCAATGACCAAAGAGGGACGGAAGCCTCACAAATATTATTGATCATGAATCAGATTACATAACAATGCAAGAGCTGTAATATTTATAGATATTAGACAGCCTCATATGGATAGACATGACACCCTATCAGGCACCAACTACGAGATGATAAGACCCATCTCACCTTCACATGTAATTACTACTAATACCAATATTGAATGTTATCCAACATAACAATATTGAATGCAAGTCACTAGACTAGGGTGCACATGTTACACATTATTAAATAAAAGACAATGCAATAAAATGCAATAAATATGCCTATGCTAAATTATGCTAACAATCGCCTATATACAAAAAACTCAAAAAAAAATCACTTTCACTCCAGTTAACTTTTTCATAGGCTAGCCACACTTCCATTGATTCACCTATATACACGAACTCAATCGTTCTCACTTTAACTTCCAATGAGATTCTCACTGACTAATCGATGAAGAAGTACAATAGTCATAAGATCTTTGTTGTCAATTACTCACCTATTATGTTTGCATTTATCAAACTATGTATACAAAAACAAGAAAATAAATGTTAGGGTTGGATTCCTTTGTGTCATGTGTGCATCCATTGTTATAGATTGTTGCCACACTAATCATGAATAGCATAAGATGGTCATTGTTGTCGCCTAGAGACCGATCTCGTCTTTAGCTATTTTGACATTGATCAATTTACCACTATTGCAAATATGCAACCTCCTCATTGGTGATTGGCGAGAGGTTTCTTATTTCCCTCTAACCTCTGGTGCCTCAATCCTCCAATTGACATGTTGCTTACTTAGCAAATGTGATCTTAAAGCACAACAATTTCAACATTATATTTATTTTTATATTCCCCTCACAATCATTTTTATTTTATTTTCAAAACATCAAATTTACCTAATAGTGTGTCCTTACTTTTACAACCATAGACATAAACAATTTGTTTATTAACTCTTACCCTAGAGAAGACAATTTCAATTACTACCACACTTTACATTTCCGAATACAATCTTCCTCAAGACTTTAACATATTCCTTCAGTGAGTAATATGTCCTTCCTCGAGCATATGAAACCTTAAAGACAACAATGCTAAACTTGACATAACTGACATATTTAAAATATGTTTAACCAAAGCAATGATGGACACTATACGAATTAGATTGCATGACTATAAGGAATTAGCAAAAACACAATAAATAGATACAAAAAAAAAAATCCATGAATAAGGGTAACACACATGATGGATGTTTACCATTTTCTAAATGCTTTCACGAACCATAATCAAAACATCCATCACGAATCAAAAGAATATTCTTGGTTCTTATATCTTAGACTCCCATCTAGTTAAAAAAAAACATGAGCATTAGTATAGAGGAAAGGTGACCATTATTAGAATTTTTGAACTTTTCACGTCTAGTTTGAATCTGTTTTTCACAAATCCACGTGACTCTTGAGGTGTGAATGACTAAAAAAAAACACACAAAGATCATTCACAACAGCTTAGAAAACAATGATAAAAGGTATGACATGTACACTATTTTACATGTAGTATATTTAAAAACTACACACTACTTTTTCTTATTAAAGAACTATCCGCATGGGCAATAAAAAACCTAACCACCCCTATAAGATCATTGAGATTTCATTATATGAATAATCCTACTCTAATACCAAATGATGATTTGAATAACATTTTACACAAAATAATTTGTGTTTATTATTAATATACATACATATGATTTGTACTTTCCTAAGGACAATGAGAAAGGAGTTACTCAAACCCCAAATATGTATCAACCACACTCTCATATCTGACTAATATCACTCTATATTTGTGATTCGTTGAAACTTCACCCACATACTAAATAAATTTATTATTATCATAAATAATGTGAGCACTAATAACTTATATTTCTAACAACATTTACATATGATATTACTTGGGTAGAAACAATTTGGCCCATGGAATTGGTGTGGGACATGCAGGTATCTAATTTTCATCTTTTTATTTCTAAATTTCCATTTGTGCCTTCGAAATATCTAACAATTCAGATGTCATCCAATAAAAAACTTTGACATCGTAAAACAATAAAATTAAAACATAGCACAACTCAATTGGCTGATAAAATCTACCATTTGCTCATATGATAAACCATCAGAAGGGCTCTTATTTTCTTGAAATTACTCGAGCTCAAAACTAAAAGGGGGGCTACAAACTACTACCAGAAGCAAGCAATGTGGTTGGGTTTCAAACATGTAATCTATTGGATTTCCCCATTTTTTTATTTTGGCCTCTTTAAGCACAAGTGCACTTGTATGGAAAATGCGAGTGAGATCAAGAAGATAAATTCGAGCACATATAGACAATATTATTTGGGCAGGATCAATCTACACCATGGAATTAGTGTGGGGTACGCAAGTATTTAATTCCCACCTTTTTATTTCCATTCATGCCTTTGACATATGTAACAAATTAATCACCATCCAATCGAAAACCTTGATGCCATAATTTTATTTAAGAAATATCACAACTCAATTTGCTGATAAAATCTACTCTTGGCTCATATGACCAACCATTGGAAGGGATCCTATTTTCCTACAATTACTCAAGCTTGAAACCGAAAAAGGGGGAGCTACAAATTGCCACAAGAAGCAAGCAGTGTGGTTGGGTTTTCAACCTGGAACATATGGATTTTTCCCATTTTTATTTTGGCCCCTTTAAGCTCAAACTGCACTTGCATGATCAATACGAGTGCTAGTACGAGTAAGTGTTAGTTCATCGTTCTGTTTAAAGAGAAACGAGGTATCTTGACCCCATAGAAATATTTTTTTTGTTGGATAAGATAATATTTTTAAATGTTTGGGGAAAAAAATCTTCTTTACTGATGATTGTTCACGCTAAAACTAATTTCTTGTAATTACTCAAGCTTACAACTAAAAAGGGGGTCTACAATGTGCCATTATAAGCAATGATTCTAATTGGTTTACAAACTTGGAGCCTTTTCCATTTTCCCATTTTTTGGGCCCTAATTAAGTGTGAACTACACTTTTCTGAATAATGCAAGAGATTTTGGGACGAATCAAACACCTTGATGGCTTATAAAATAAAAACAAAGATATAAAAAAACCCATTTTATGTTGGTGGTTGTTGACGGACTATGTCATCAACACTATTGATGTCATTAACTCTAATCACTACATTGATAGCTAGAGATAAGCCCTAATCACCAATGTGTGTGAAATTGCCACCCTGGGATGCCAAGTCCACTCCACATATCGCTCTCTCTAAAATGTCTTATGCAACATGCATGTGAATTGACCTTATATTGACATGTGTTCTAACTTCTCAGAAAAACACAAGGAAGCATTGCAAGCAACAATTATTGACATTGGAAGCATTAATCGACTATTTGTTGCATTTTGAGATATCTTCAAATTACATTCCATGTACAACCTACACAATGCAAAAACTTCCCCCTTCAAATGATTACTAAAAAATAGCACATGGTAGTAAGAAAGAAGAGTATCACATTACTTCCCTCCTGGGTGTTTCTAACCCATTTAACCCCATCTTCACCACCTCTCTTCCCCCTCCAATGTTTCACTGAAAATTTAACTTCTACAATGAATCCTCTTCTGCGTTTCTATTACACAAGTCACATGCGATTGTTAGTTTACAAGGAGGAACTTTTACGTTGAAGGCATCTATCTAAGTTAGACGAAGGCAGCCAATACTGACAACATTAATTAGTATCGTATCAATGACATACAATATAATATTACCTCCACATCTGCATTCTGACACTTGAGATAGTCATTACAAATGACTGCCAACTTTGATGTTGAGGCAAATGGTTGTGCATTCTACATTGTGGTGGACCACTCGCTACGAATAAATTCCAGCAATGCAGCGCCACTAGACTAAACTACTTTTGTATTTGACATTTTATGCTTTTCTTTTCAAGGATTTATCACTTTGTATAAAGTAATGGTTGTACATGGCACTTCGAGGAATGTGGATATTCAATTCTTTGCAAAATAGAAAAAGTGAAGAGGAAAGAAACCAATGATTGTGCATAAGCCAAACCCTGTGAGTAGTAATGTGAAGTATAGTACCATTAGTTGTCAAAATCAAAGTCAACATTTATCATTTTCACACTTAAAATCTAGAAAATAGGTAGCCAATAACACAAGTCACATCTACAAATCAGCCAAACAAATGGTGACACATCGACTGTCTCAAAAGGGTGATTTTATGTATAGGTAAAGTCTCATATTAATTTTCTTTGTATTTAAAAGTACCTATTTTAAACCCCTTAAAAATATATTTTTCACATAATTTAAATGCACAAAAGAAAATCTACACATTAAAAAAATCACAATTTTTAAAGGGTATTTTTTTAATAGAATTATGTGGTAGTTAATGGGATCCCCTAACTTTATATTCACAATGATTGACTAATTTCTCCAATGGATAATTTTTATGTGATTTATAGTAAGTGGTAAGGTAGGTTTTTAGTTAAGTAATTAATATGTATAATTTTCGTGAAAAAATTCTTGCCATTGTAGTGAAATCAAGAATGAGCATATATACCCAAATTTTATTTGGGTAGGAATAAAATAATCATGGAGTAGGTGTGGGATATGAAGGTATTTAATATCTATTTATATTTATATTTTCGTCGTATTTATCATTTTAAATGTTATTTAAACAATGATTTTAATATTGTAAAAATAAATAAATATAAAATAGGAAGGAGATTGACCATAGCTAGATAACCACCTAACTAGAGTAAATTTCTACTACAATCCCACTTGAGTGGGTTGAGGATGCTGTCATTATCAAAATGGTTGTATCCTGTTTACAACATTGTACATCTTTTGCATTATCCTCCTCATGACTAAAAAATTGAAAAGGAGGCCTACAAAATCCTATGAGAAGAGCAATAATGGTTTGTTTCATATGTGGTCCTTTTGTCCATCCACAGCATGTCTATCATGTTTTCCATTGCTTTTGTCTTTTTTCATGCGTGTGTGTCATGTTTTACGTTGCTTTTGTCTTTGTTTTTCGTTGCTTCTGTCTTTTTCATGGCCACCATTTTTTTGTGTTGCCTCTCTATGGCGCCATGTTAAGAGTAAATACATCAAACCTTAAAAAAAACAAGGAATATCTTTCAAACATGGACATTACACATACAATTTGATGGTTTTATTAGTAAACATGTAATCCTTTAATGAAATTTATTAGCAGATTGCGTAGATAAAATCTATATGTCACTCATATGACCAACTATTGGAGGGGCTCAATTATCAATTTGTGTGCATGCATCACTTGTTTATTTGTAGCAAGTTGAACTTAAAACTGAAAAGGGCCCAAAAAATGGTGCGAGAATTAAGCAATGTAGTTGGTTTCATCTGCTACTTGTCCATCAATTTTTCCATCGCTCCTTTTTCACAGTTGTCTGTTGGGTTTGCCATTCTTGTTGTCTTTTTACGTGGCCAACATTTTCTGTGGGGCCTCATTTAGAGTAAATACCTCAAATCTTAAATCTAAGAAATCAAGGAATCTCTTTGAGACATGGACATTACATGTACACTTTGATGGTTTTATTAGCAAACACTTAATCCTATGGTGAAACTTCATAGCAGATTGTGCCTCGCAACCGCTAGTCTCAATTCATCTCTCGTTTCTCCAACCACCACAGGGACCAACCTCGTTCACAACTTCCTTCTCACTTTACGCTCTCCTTCCCTTTGAAGCTAAAAAATCAGATTTGGCATGAAACCCCAATATGTTTCCTTATCAATTTATTCAATCCAATGCATATCAATAACTTCCCTTCAATCTTGAGTGATGGC
The DNA here is from genome assembly GCA_019776745.2 of Taxus chinensis. Classification (NCBI taxonomy): domain Eukaryota; kingdom Viridiplantae; phylum Streptophyta; class Pinopsida; order Cupressales; family Taxaceae; genus Taxus; species Taxus chinensis. The sequence goes on from CM034151.1 coordinate 27,992,502, forward strand.
TCTTTATCAAATCTTGGCCATCAAATATTTCACATTTATTGAATGTTAGCTCTTTATTAGGCGTTGGGGATTGAACAAATGGGTTTCAACTTTCGATTCAAAGTCGATTTACGTTATTGCATCTTCCTACCCTGACGAAGCCGCAAGTATTTACTTTCCCACATTTTATTTCCAACTTTACATTCATGTTTTTGTCTTATCTAAAAACTTATATGTTATCCAATTGAAAACCTTGATGGCATTATTCATAAAGTTCGATCAACATATAAACTCTACATGTCACTCGTATGACCAATCGATGAAGGGGCTCAATTGTTGATAGTTTCTTGTGCATCAAATGTTTCTTGCAATTACTTGAACTTACAACTGAAAAGGGGGGCTAAAAAGTGTTAGATGAAGCAAACACTGCAATTGGGGTTCAAACCTAGAATCTATTGGAGTTCCCCCATTTTTTATGTTGGACCCTTTAAGCATGAGTTGCATTCACATGAATAGTGCGAGCAAGATCAAGACTATAAAGTGGAGCACATATAGTAAATATTATTTAGGCGGGAACAATCTAAGCCATGGAATAGGTGTGGGACATGCAAGTATTTAATTTCCACCTATTTCCAACAACTTTCATTCATGTATGTCTTATATATCAAATTAAATGTTGTACAATTGATAACATTGACGCCATCAAAAAAATAAAATTAAAAATATAACAAAGGCCAATTAGTAGGTAAAATCTACATGTTGCTCATATGACCAATTATTGAAGGGGCTCAATTACCAATGGTTTTTCATGCATCACTTGTTTCCCTATAACTACTTGAACTTAAAACTAGAATGGGGACCTACGAGATGCTACGAGAAGCAAGTAGTATGGTTTTTTTCATATGTGGTCCATCCGTACATCCACCGCCTATCCGTCATGTTTTCCATTGTTGTCTTTTTTATGGCAGTTTTTTTTCTATTTTTCCTCTCTGTGGGACAGCATTCAAAGAAAGTACATTAGATCTTAACTTTTAAGAAAACATGGAATCTATTTCCGACCTGGACAATACACATACAATTTGATGGTTTTATTATAAAATTTATAATCCTCCGATGAAAATTCATAGCAAATTGTGTCTCACAACCTCCATTATCTATTCACCACATGTTTATCCAACCACCATAACCAGCCAACCCCCTTCCCGTCTTCCTTCCTTCTTACTTTACATTCCCTCCTTCCCTTCTAAGCTAACAAAATCAGGTTTAACATGGAAACCAATCAATTTCCTTATTAGTTATTCAATCCGATGTAGATCAATAACTTCCCTTCAATCATGACTGTCGCCTCTGTATCAAATCTTGACCATCAAATATTTCACAAATCTTAATCGTTAGCTCTTTCTTAGGTGCTGGGAATGAACATATGGGTTTCATCTTACGATTCGAAGTTGTTTTATGTTAAAAAAAATATTATGTTGAAGCCATAAGTATTTACTTCATATCTACTCATTTCCAACTTTCTATTCGTGTCTTTATGTTTTCTAACAAATTAAATGATGTCCAATCTAAAACCTTAATGTCATAAAATGTGACCAATTTATGAAATATACTTGTCACTCAAATGGTCAACCGATGTAGGGGCTCAATTATTGATGATTGTTTGTGCAACTATTTCTTGCAATTACTTGAGCTTACAACTATAAATGAGGGGTACAAATTTCAAATCGAGAACCTATTGGAATTCCCCCATTCTTTATTTTGCACACACTCATGTAAATAGTGTGATCAAGATCAAGACTATAAATTAGAGCACAACAAATATTATTTGGACGAACAATCTGGGCCGTGGAATAGGTGTGAGACATGCAGATATTTAATTTCCACTATCCAATCGGACTCCTTGATGCCCTACACACACACACACACATATAATTAAAAAAAGCCCCATTTTTGTCGTTGATCATTGTGGGACGTCTTCGGTACTCTAATAGCTAGAGAGAAACCCTAATCATTATTGTGCATGAAATTGCTACCGTAAGATGTGTGGTTCACTTGACATATCCTTGTCTCTAAAGTATCTCATGAGACACGCAAGTGTATTCCCCTTACATATGCATGTGTTTTAAGTACCCAAAAAATACAAAAAAATGAAATAATAAACTATTAATATTGGTAGTATTGATATACCACTCCTTGTGTTCGGAGATATCTCCAAAATGCGTTGCCACACAACTCTCACAAAAATGGCATGTGCTTATAGGAAATAAAAGTTTCTTATTAGTTTCCTATAACGTTTTCCCTACCCTTGCATTTCTCCTCCCTCAAACCCCTTCTTCAATCCATCCCCTTCGACATTTCCATCATACATTTCACGTGTGATTGCTAGTTACTAATAAAACAATCGAAATGTGCCATGTAATGTCCAAGTCTTAAAGAGATTTCTTGTTTTCTTTATTTAGATCTGATGTACTTACTCTAGGTTGAAGCAACTAATTTCTTGCTAACTCTAGCCATGGAACTTGTGAAGGAAAGAAAGCATATATAAAACAAAAAAAGTGTACTTCGAACATGTTGGATCTACATGCATCCCTTAAGAGAGCTAACACAGAGAAAGGCAACAGCCCGAAAAAAGACGACAGTGATGGCCGGGAAAAAGACCACAATCAATGGAGCGGAATTAAACAAATTGAAAAATAAATAAAATATATTATGACATTGATACGACAACGTTCAGCCCACTATACTTTGGAAAACACACTCGGCATAAGAATGCAATTGCTTAATACCTAAAGTCTTACCCAGTTTCAACATACACCTTTTACGTTGAAAATGCAAAAAAGATTACAAGACACGAGTCAGAAGAATGAGACCAAGACACCTTCGGCATAAGAATGTGTTGTCCACTCAAAATTTCCCTACTTTTGAGAAGTTCAAAATTGAAAATTTGTAAGTTAAACGCCTTTTCTGTTGTCCTGGTAATGTGAAAAGTCAAAAAATTGGGAAGAATCTGGGTTTTTGGGTCATTTTGTGTGATTTGCGGGTCTGCCGAACATTTTTGTCCCAAATGTCCCAAGTTCATTCGGGCTACTTGTTCGCTGATCGGCCGATTTACCCGAAGTCCGTCTCTTTCGCGCCCGTCAAAACTTTTTGTCCCAAGTAACACAAGTTCGCCCAGGCTCAATGTTCACTTTTCGTCTGATTCAGCCGAATCACATACTCCGCGTACTTTTGTCCCTCATGTCCCAAAAACATTTGTGCATCTTTTTCCCACGTCGCCCGTTTCGACCGAATCGCGCTTTCGTGTCCCACGTGTCCCAAATGAACCAAAGGCCATCTGAGCTAATTTTTCCCGCTCTTCCCAAATATCTTGTTTTTTAAGTTGGTAGATGTGTATTTAATGTGCATTAATCGTCTTTCTCTCTCCCAAATGGCTATATAATGAACTGCCCCCTATGCGTTTTTGCACACTGCTTTCTTGTTATCTATTGCCCATACCCTTGCGATCAAATTCATGCGCGTGTATCCATTTCCCCTGCAATTTCACCTTGAGTTCAGACTGCAATCTTGCTTTTCAAATTACTGTCAACATGAAGATTAAATTTCAAGGTCAGGAGCAAATCTCACCACTCGAGTCTGCCGTTCCCGATATCGGGGACAGTGAAGTTCGCCAGCTTGACTTTGGGGATTTTTGGGCAAGAATGACAGACTCGAACCCTTCTCCTATGGCACAAATGATTCATGATAGCGGCTTGGCATTCGCCGGTGGTTTCCCAATCTCAGTACAGTGTGCAGATACAGTACTCTCCTGCGGAGCTCATTTCAATCCCGACTCGAGCGAACTAACGAACATGCATGGAGAACTCATTGCCAAGCTAGATGCTGCCACCATTGGCACTGCCCTAAGGATTCCGGAGATGGACAATTCTATAGTTATCTCTCAAAACCAGGCACAGGCCCTCTTCGATCAGGACAGTGAGAAATACAAGGTGCGGGTGGCGAAGTCCTGGCTCAAAAACCCTAAAAAGGGGGCGTCCTATTTATCCTAGGTTTTGTTCCGTGCCGATTTCAATGAGGAACTATCAAATTTTATAATCCTACTGGCTCAGGTCATGGGCTTACCCTCTACCAATGAGTTCCATTTCTGGATGTGCCCACTTATCAATATAGTGTGCGAAGGAACTCAGAATATCAAATGGGCAGAGATCATCAGTATGAACCTCGCAGAGCAGTTGTCCAATGTACAGCAAACAAAGAAATTTTACATGACTTCATACTTGATGTATACTCTTGCAGCATCGAGGCAATGGTTTGGATTCTCATACATTGATGCTCATAAGGGTGACCCTGTATATGCCCACTGCCCTCAGTGCACCCTGGACACTAGCAATCGCAACTTCAAAAGGGTGAATGATGCTTTCACCATGTACATTGTCAGGGTTCTGGAGAGCGACACAGCGAGAAAATTTTCCGATGAAGCCATGAACCTGATTTCAAAATATGGTGCCTACTTCATCCAGTTTAGGAAATTCTCCTATATCAGGCTTACAGGCTATGAGAGCACTCCTCTTAAGCTCCCCATGTTCTGCAATGATAAAATGGCCTTGATAGAGGTATGCAGGGAATTGGACAAGTTGCACAGAACCTGCAGGGATAAGAAAATTACTGGCTTGCACTTCCCCATCACTTTGGGAAACTACACCTGCAAGACAGCGCTAGATGCACAAAACATAGAAAGAGCCTTAGCTCCCATCACTGTCCATTTCTTCAGGCCAAGACCCTGTTTTGACTTGAAGAAATTTATTGAGCAGAACATCAAAATCACTTATCATCATAGGGCAGACACAGAAGACTATTGGGCTGACTGTGCTGATGATTTTGAAGCAAGGAGGAGGCATTATGGCAGGTTTTCTCTTCAATTAATTCAAGAGCTTACCATGTACCAAGTTCTTGAAGGACTCCAAGATGATAATTCCGACCTGTACTCATATGAGTATGACAACGTGGTCAAACACACTCCCTTGGAGGATTTTGATTGGTTCAAAAAGGAGAAGGATGATCTGGCAGAAATCCTAGCTCCCGTCTTGGTAAGAACCAAAATCTGGTTTGACAAGAGAGTTCACGAACTCAGAAGGCACTCAGGTGAGTCCTCCTCCAAAGACACCTCAACACCAAGAAAGGAGGTATTGTCACCTAATTCAAGAGTACCTATACAGACCCCTCCTGCCTCATCAACTAAAAATCCTACATCTTCCACTCCTTCCTCATCCACCCAAGTGTATCAGAAGAAAGTCAAAGAAGTTAAGAAGGAACCTGTGGAGGAAGATCCCCTAAGGAAGCGTTCAGAATTGCCTTCAGAATCAGAGAACATTATTGTTCTCAGTGAAAGCAAGGAGAGTGAAGTGTCAGTTTCTACAAGTGCTCCAAAAGCTCCTACAGATAAAGAAAAGGAGGTTCAAAGCACTGTTGATTCCTCCGCACCAGAAGCCCCGAGTGCCCCGCTCATATCTCAACTAGAAGCAACAGTCGTGCACACCCTGGGTTGTATGAGTTCTCTGTCTCTCGGTCCTCTTGCCCCACCTTCTTCTTCTTCCTCCTCTTTTGCATGGGTGCAGCCTCTCGTCGATAGTAGGAAGAGAAAGTCTTCTTCTCGGATCTCGGGACCCAACTTCGATGCTGTGGCGGCCTTGTTAAGCACTACTCCCCCTACTCCCGCCAAGAAGGCCAAGACTACTTCCAGGATAGTATCTAATGCTCAGGGCCAACAATTCCTAGAGATAGCCAAGCCCAAAGTAGACAAGCCAGAGTAGGATTTGCAAACATCTGATCTTGAGCTCTCAAGGATTCCCATGGGAGAGTCTACCCCTGAAGGTGAGATCCACAATCTTCAGGAAACAGTGACCAGAGTCATTGGGAGGGGTAAAGAAAGGGGCAACAAACCATAGAGCAGTTGGAGGAGCAGGCTCAGGTTCTTATAGGTTTCATCAAGTCACTGCTATCCAAGGATAAGGTTTTAGATTTTACCCCACTGGCTACTCTTCCACCACCTGTGATTCTCAGCTAAGATGAAGTGCAGAGTATCAAAGATATACACAGGTATTCTATCTATGGAAGGGCTATGGAGGCCATGGTGGATGACATGCTTATTGCAGGGTTGAATTTCATTGGTGAAGCCTTCAAACTCAACAAGAAGGTGAATAATCTGCAACAGAAGCTCTCCTCCACTATTGGAAATATAGATAAAGAGCTCAAACTCTGGAGCAGCTGTATAGTAGACCTTCGCCTCATGGGACAGACTAATGAGAATATTCTAATGGCAAGCAAGGTCTTCAATGATGCAAAGGACAACTTGTCAAAGTCATGGGTATACAACGTGGAATGGAAAATCAAGGTGCTAGAAAAGGCTTTTGGAGAATTAAAAAATCGTTGGCAGAAGGGTAAGGCCTTCAAGACTTTGGTAATATCTGTTTTCAAGGACATACATTGCCAACTCCATGATGAGACCTCTGGTGTACCCCTCTCCTTGCAAGAAATCAAAGCTCAATTCAAAGCTTTTGTCAAGGATAATTTGTTCAAGGAGGATTCCATTTCAAAAGAAAAGATGAAAAAAATCTGCTCTTTCCAATCTGCTCTTAAAGAAGCGAATAAAGATCATCATACGCACGTCGAATTCGACAAAGAGATGGAGAAGTGCCTCAGATTTTGGACCCAATCCACTGCCAACACATCGGTCCCACGAGGCAGAGACATAACAGAGGCGTTGAAAAGATTCAGACAACGGATCTTCAAATCAGTGGACCCCTCCCAATCATGAACACCTGTCTTCTTCTCCTTTCTTTTTGTCTTCATCTTGGATTTATTGTAATTAGTTGGGGTATTGCGATTAGCAGCCCTTTAACTAAACATTAGTTAAAAGTAGTTACTAAAGGTAACTGTTTTGTAATCTATATAATGGTCTCTCTTTGCCATTGTAAAAGAGAAGGAACTTGGCTTATTTTTGAAAATGTAAAGAAATCGTAAAGCAATCAATATAGAAGAATTTTTCATTCTGTCTATCTGATTCTTTTTATTCGTAAGTTATCAATCAAATATTGTTAGATCATTTGTCTGCATTATGCTGAGAAGCTTTGTATTCTTGTAGATATTATTCATAGAACTGTGTCTTTTCGAATTTCATCTTATTAATGTGAGTATAAATAATCTTATTCCAATTCGTTGTATTCTGACACGCATAAAGAATTAATCTGTCATCTATAATTTTGAATGGTGCCTTTCTGCTCATTTCCAGATCTTGATTCCTCAATACTTCTGTAATTGACGATCTATTTAGGAAACACTTTCATGATATCCAACTTCCATAATGAAACCATGCTTTGTACATATGTAAATAGGTTCATTTCTAAATAAGGGAACCTCTCCCACTAAAGAGGAGGGACTTCTTGTCCCCTGACTGTTGCTCTTCTTGAAGCTCTTTTTCTATGACCAACAGAGTGCAATTGCTTAATACCTAATGTGTTACCAATATGCATACACCTTTTATGTTGAAAATGCAAAGAAGATTACAAGACACGAGTCAGAAGAATGAGACCAAGACACAAATCCCCAAAGAAAATCGTCTACAAGCTTAACCAAGACAACAGCAGAAATCATAAGATACAATTAAACCTCAGGGGCAACATGCAAATATACAATTCATTCAATCATGTTTTGTTTTTCATCACTGACCATGTAATCAAATTCCATTACCACTATAATTAGCATTATATTTATTTGGTTGTATATTTAGTGTACATTGTCATACTTGATATTTGTTTGAACAATTTCCAAATATCTATGAGGCAAATGGCTCGGACATCTAAATGACATCTCCCACGCCAAGTTCAATGCCTACATATGCCTATTGAGTTAGTAAGTTTATTACAAAGTTAGGAGGGTAAAGATTGTAAATGATACTAACTTTAAAACAACCTAAAAACATTTCTGTATAATCTATAGTTTCCCATTTTATACCATACGGAGCCAAATTAACCTAAAAACATTGTTATCTCAACATCATGGACGGTGCTTTAAACATGGAAAAAAAATAGCACCAATCCAAAAACATATAATTACATATATTTACTTTAAAACAATCTGATAAAATACATTTCTATAAAATATTATATAATTTCCCATTTTATACCATACAGAGCCAAATCAACCCAAAAATATTGTTACATCTACATCATGGAAACTGGTATTAAATATGGAACAACAATCTCACCGATCCAAAAACATATAATGGCCAGCAGCCAAATCTACCTAAAAATTAATATTGATGTAAGCACACCTAGCATATTCAAAATTGCAATGTAATTTTCGAAGGACACAACAGAGGATATAGTCTTGGAAGAATGATGACCAATAGACGGTCTGCTTCAATCACTTGAGGATGCGTCCTCTTTATCTTTGACTGGATATGACTACTTTGCCCTTTTGGCACAGTTGGGAGTATTGCGGAAAAAATGGAAAGGGCCCTCTCAAATTGTTGCATAGAAATCCAAAAACTACACAAGATGATGTGACATGAACAATCTCTGGATATTTAACCTGTTAATGTACAAGAAATAAGTAATTGGCGCTGGTCCATAGATAACACGCAAAGAACTCCTCACCCACCCACATATGGTTCATCAGGTGGTTTGTTTGAAATGAGTCGTTAAAAAAGTTCCTTTAAGACATACCTAGGACCCTATCAATAAGAATGTTTCCCCACTTGTGCTTCTACACTATATCCTTAACCAAAGATGGTTCGTCAGGTGGGTTGTTTGAAATCAGTCATTAGAAAGGTTCCTTTAAGACACCGAGGACCCTATCAAGAAGACTGCTCAACCACTTGTGCTTCTATACTTAATCCTTACAGGTTGTTTAGGATTCAGATCAAGAGGTAACAGAACTTGAAAAACATGAGAATAAGATCGAGAGAACCACCATGACAAAAATCAAACCTGATTATCAGGATGATAAGCATTTATCTGCAGGTAACAACTTCATGAGGGGCAGTTCAAACCCAATGAAGAACCAATGCAACAGCAGGCAGAAACAGATTTTTAAAACTTGAAAATCCTAGGAAAAGGTAAAAGGCCTTTCGGTTACATTGGGCCATGGATGTGAGAAAGCCACATATACTCAAAAACCACCACCCAGATAAAAAGGCAGAAAGCCGAAGATGTGAATCTACAAGAACAATGCAATCGTTGGTGATAAAGGAAGTACAATTAAATTACTGAAAAACTTCAGAAATGATTTATCCTATCAGTGCCTTTTCTACCTTGTATGTCTGGGGCAAGTTAACCATGTGCAACTGCTCAGTCTGAAAGAACAATGCAACAGTCAGTGATAAAGGCAATATACCTAAATTACTGAAAAACTTCAAAAATGATTTATCCTATTGGTGCTTTTTCTACCTTGTATGCCTGGGGCAAGTTGACCATGTGCAACTGTTCACTCTGAATGTCTGATGTTTGGATGGTTTTGAATTTTTCAAAACATAATACAAAAGTCTCGTTTAACATTTCTCAAAGGAGGAAGATACAATAAACTAAGAACCACTTATAAGCCAAAAAATGTGTACTATACTCCCTTCCATTTCTATAGAGAGAATTTCCACACACACAACAAGTTCTGCAGAAGACGTAAAAGCAGGGAAACTGTGAGGTAACATTTTATCATGTAAGTTCTGATAATTTAACTTACTATTTATGCCATTTGCCCTGCACAAATAATGGCTAATGGGTCAAAAAGCTTCGCATGATGAAAGGTGCACCAAAAAGAAGGGTAACCAATTAATAAAGGGCTTTAAGTATTGGATTGGACAATATCTAGCACATTATAAAATCGATTAGGGATGATGGAAATTCATGTGTGCCTCGTGTATAAAACCATTTTTTAAAATTCCAAAGAAATCACATAACCAGATTCTATTTCAGAGGTTATTTCATGTAAACTTATAATCAAAAAAGGCACTTGCTTTCCTGCAGCTGTAAATTATTAATTGTCTCTGATCTGAAATTTCAAATACTGCTGCGGCAAAAGAGGGTAAAACCAGTATTTTAAACACCATTTGGTTCCAGTTCGGTTCGACCAGTTCATTAAAAAAAATTGTAAACTGTTTGAAAACCTAACCAATGACAGGCTACATACGGAACTGGCCGGTTCAGTACCGAATCAGTACTAAGCCGGTCGGTTCCGTACTGAACCAGTCAAACAGGCCAGTTCCATATTGGACCAGTCTAGATTGGCTGAGCAGCGGCGGGTTTTGTCTTACAACATTTTTTTCCCAATTTTAGCTTTTAAGTTACTTTTTTCCAACCATAACACTAAATTGATGTTATGTAGACACCGTTTGGAACAACATTTAAATGATCCTGTCTTCGTGCAATACAACCTCCAACCAAGGCACAACCAATTACTGAATAGAAGACCTAATACAGATCCCATTGTCTTGGATGATATTGATCCAACCTCAAAATGGGTAGAGGAGAGTCAACTAGCAAAGTTTGATCTCAATGATTTGGGGTGGATGGCTTTGGATGATGAACCACTAGTAGTACCAGACATGGAAAACACTAGTCATGCTACTACAACTACTGCAGATGTCCTTGAGGAGTCTGATGTGTCCAAGTCAGAAGAACATAATGACATTGATGGGGATGAGGATCCCATTCTTAGCAGTGGTGCTAAGTTTGATGATTCATATCAAACATGCAGTAGCTTGTAGCATATTGTTTTTTGGACTCTATATGCCATTGAGAGCCTCTTGTTTATGTAGTTTGTTTCGAATATGTAGTGCACTTGGTGCCATTTTGCAATATTTACCCTTACATGGTAGATACATGAGAAAACTTTGCATATTTCATTTCTATTTGTTTGTAATCAAGGCTTCGGGTCTTTAAAATATGCGGTTTTCATTATACTTGTAATATTTTATGAATTTTTTAGAAAACCAGTTCATAAATTTTAAACCAGTCCAATTCCGGTCAGGTTCTGGTTCCAACCCTCAGCCGGTTCTGAGCCCGATTCCAATTTTTAAAACATTGGGTAAAACCCACATTAAATTTGCATTCCCTAAATTAGGTAGCATTTACCATTTGGTATGAATATTGTATTGCTATTAGTGCTAACTTTAAGAGGAACAAAATCCACAGAAAATAATATACATGGTCAATTGGAGAAGGTCGGATCACAAAGCATATGGACAATAGACAAGCAAAAATGTATCAACTTCCCCTAATTCACTCGTACAAGATGCTAGGCCAATCTCTTATAACCTGAAAGACAGCTACACCACATACAATTGCATGTAGTCAAATGGATATGTTTTCAATCTGTATCATCTAAAAATATATTTTTTTGACTCCAGTCAATACCATCAAAATCATGTAAAATTTGTCTGAGATCCATTCAAATCAGATGCATCATCCTACCTCTAGAAAGCATGATAAAATTTTGAAAGTAAATCCCATATTTAATTGCCTCCATCAGCTTGTCTCAATATTGCACAAAATCAATTGAAGTCTCTAGGTCCTTGAGCGTCTTACTGGCGATCGGCTGTTCCATGAAATCAATTGAATTATTACCCCACAAAAAAGAGAAATAAAACATAAACATATAAAAATTAAAAATATTCTCAATCATGACCACAAAAAGTTTGACCTTCATATTTGGCTATCTACTGTTTGCATCAGATAAACTGAGAGTGAGTCATCGGGATATAATTTTATAATGTATTCATCAGAATGGTTTTTCCTTACCTGCGATACCGATCATAAACAGGACCATAATTCCTATCATTCACATGACCACGATATCTATCATATACAGGGCTTGAAGCCCTTCCATAATCAGGACTGGCCCTTCCCGTCCGCCTGCCGTAGATAGGACTATCAGATCGACCATAACCTGGACTTCCCCTCTCTGCCTGCCTTCCATAGATTCCTCGCTCCACTGGGCTTTCCCGTCGATCATTTCTGTCATCATCATCATCACGTATAGCATACTCAACAGAAATAACACGGTCAAACACTTTGCTGCAGAGACCAAATACAGGCTGAATAAGTTACAGAACAAGCTAAGTATTATTCTACTTGCCAAGAGAAGTTTTAATATTAAGAATAGTATTACAGACCCAAGTATTTTCATGAGTGATCTAGTTTACGTGTATTAAAGACCAGATCCATATACACCCACAACAAACCTTTTTGACCTGTTTGGATAGTTACCTGAATTAAGTTGACAGGGTGTACAATCAAACAAACTAGCTAAAGCATCCTCTAAAAAGAGCTTTTAAACAATTAGACCTATTGAAGTATTGAATTCAATTATTCAATGCACCATTCATAAAACAATTCGGCTAATAAGCCTTGTGCAAACATCGAAAAAACAGAATATCTAAGTCATAATATCATACCTCATGTGTGTGCAGTCCAAGGCCTTTGTTGCTTCTTCCTGTGTTTCATATTGGACAAATGCGAAATTCCTCCTGATCCGTACATGCATCAGCTTACCATATGGCTCAAAATGTCTCTCAAGATCCCTAACCCTTGTAGTATAGGGGTCAAAATTGATTACGAACAGCGTCTTTGTGGGTTTCGAATTTCCAGCTCGAGAACCCCCTTCTCGATGACGAATTCCACGATCTCCCTGCAAAAAACAATCTCTTTAGCACAGTCCATTAACATTATTCTTGCTGAAACAAAAGAAGTTTAGAACAGGTGATTATTGATCCTCGATATCATGTCATAAAGATACATTGCATTATGAAAATAAATAATCAAATTAATAATTTAATAATAACACTAGGTTTGTTTAACATCCAGTAACTCCAATTTCCCCAGACACAACTAGAAAGGCGCAGAGCTAAATGGCCTCTGAAAGATTATGTCCCTGAAATACTGAGGCTTAAATGCAGGATAAGGGAATGTCAACATTAACGTTAAATTAATCTACTCAATTGGTATAGTATTATGTACAAGCAACTTTGTAACCCATTTTGCATGTCCATCTATGATGTCAATATAGGGAGTGGAAATCTGGAGTAGAGTAACCTATAAGCAGACAAGGAAGCTTCTCACTCTTCCATGGTCAAAGCTAGCCACAAGTATTATACAGCAAGCTTTATATCAATGCCACAATGGCTTGCCAAGTAGTATGAATTACAACGAGCAAGGGCACCTTTTCTAATAGGTTTCCAGATCAAGCAGGTATCTACTTGACTGCTTCAGCAAACACACGAGGCATTCAAAGACTATCACAAATAGAGAGGAAGTGAACAAAATAACACAATTAGGTTTGTCTTGACTGAAATAATTCATCCTGATCTCAACATAACCCACATTGAAGAAAGTAGCAATCCAATCTCATACAAGTCTGTTCAATGTGTCATCAGAGGAATGGTCAGGTAGATTGTGTAAGCAAGTATATGTTCTTAAAAAAGGGTAAGTAGATAAGATCTTTGTAAAGATCAGTTTTTAAGGTGATTGATCATCATAGATAGAAAGTCTTGCAGTCGATAGATAGTTGTTTGAAATTCAAACCCAAGATATCTCTGCAATCCTTTCAACGACCTAGCAATCTCATTACAAAATTCAACAAAGAGACAAATCGGAACAATTTCTACATCACCAATGGTTCTAGTATTTTCTTACCAAGCCATGTCAAGGACCTTATGGAGAAAGAGCTGAAATGAACATAGTATGATGGAAACTGCTGACTGCAATGAATTGTCTGAATGAAGAAGCCAGCTGATCTCACTATGAACTGTTTTTGCATGTCAGGCCTGTCAGCCCAAGGAAAGTTTGTAGTTGCATCCTGTGGGCCTAGAAATGATATCAATTTTGTTTTTGACTCTAAACCAATATGCTCAATTTTCAACTTATGCTATAATGTAGAATTGAGAGGCAGCTTCTGTTAAGAATAGTCAAGTTCTGTGAGGTACAAGGCAGTGTCACCACTTAGTTCTATTACAAGATCATATCATATCATAACATGATAAGTTTGAAACGGTAATATTCAGAAAAGCAATATTGCAGGATTTTTCATGCCCACTACGCACAGGTCTAGTTTACACAGCAATTTGCAGGAACATATTATACATGGCATCATATAGACATTTTTTGTAAGAACAAAATTAGAAGATTACCCTTGCCCACTCCACAGAGAGACGACGCCTTTGCCGACCAAATTCTCTGTTGTCAAGACCTCGAATGGCATCATCTGCATCACGCTCATCACTCATGTAGACAAAAGCAAAACCTGCGAAACCAAGGACGTGCCAATGTCAGGATATATACAGGTTTCATTGGATCATGATAGAAAGAGTGGTCTAATCAGATGATAGCATCCACATATATACAAAAAGTATGCAACACATACTACTCATCTGCTAAAAGATCTGCTGCAAAAAAGGATGTCAGGTACAGGCTTCGCATGTTGAACTAATTAATAGTGTCAAAATTTTCATCCATAGGCAACGAAAGGCCATTGCTGAGAGGGAGCCTTGCCAGTTATGGTCCTCTACTGAGAATGGTGATGGATAATGAAATCTTCTGTGTATTTCTTGAAAGCTGGAGACTTAGATAAGATGGTCATGACAGGGATAAAAAGTTATGGTTAGAGGGAAATACAGAAAGCCAATGGGAAATTGTTGAATGCAACAAGAAGCCGATACTCTGACAAAATGATATCCTTGACATGAAGAGATGCATGCGCAGGACTTCAGGAGCCACAGACTCCATGAATGCTCTTATCTTAGATAACCCTGCACCAAAAAACCTGTTTTACCCTAAAAATGGAACACTGCTAAATTTTAGCCTTCATCGTCGTGAATGGAGTAGAAGAGGCCAATCGATTATCATTAGCTGTTGGTTCTATGACTAGAACTTCGTTGAAGTAAAGAGGTCTCAAGATGACTTAAGAAGTCGTCTTATAGAGTTGTTCGCTGTCGCTAAGGAAACACTGCACTCAGTTTGGTACAGAACATAGATCTAATATTCATAAAATCTCCCTTACCATGATTATTACACTTAAAACCACAATCACCAGATTATTTTCAAGCACGAAAATAACCATTATGTTACAAGTCATGCATTAAAAAAACTGATTGAGGAATAAAACAGTTAATTTGAGTCCTTGTCAGCAGATAAAATGTTATACCATAATTTTCTTACACTTTAAAAAACCATGTAATTCTTGCAGCTCCCAGACTGTTTATTAGGGCCAAATTTCCGCCATCTTTACAAGAAGATTTCTATACAACGATAAAAATGATTCATTGATATAAGTTATGCTTCATATAATTTTGGATGACAGGTTTATCTCCTGGAGAACGCAAGCAGCCTGCTAACTGACAGAGAAGGAGCCCATTCCGGTCAACAGATCCAACTCCAGTAGGGTCGCAGCAAATCCACAAGACTATAAACAACAATATTAGCAAGTGTGCATAACATGGTAGCCATTAGATCAGCAACCCATTTAGTGTTTTCTATTCATATGTTCAGGTTCAAAGTCAGTCGGAAAGAGTAAAACAAGCTGGTGAGAATGACCAGCTGACAATAAGAACAGAAGCCTGCATTAGCATTCTATGTAATCTTACCAACAGGCAAAGCTCCTCGTCATGACAGTATTCCAAACAAACAACCTCAACTCCAACTCACGAGATTAGCAGGTCAGCACCAAGACATTTTTCCACCGATGCAACAAACCTGTAAAGGCTGTTAATTCTAAAAACAGTGTACAGACTACTTGAAAGGTTAAAGGATGATATTTCCAGAACTCTTTGCAAGAGGTGGTTCATTGTTTTTTAAGCACCTACAACATCCCAAGATAACTCCATTTACCAGCTGCATAGTACAGTCATGCTAGCCTACAAGCTACGTCTCCAATTATTCATCAGAAAACAAAAACCGTTTAGTGTCAAAAGCTGTAAATAAGAATGTTGTAAATCTTGACAAGTAGGATTCCAAATTCTTATCACAATTAAACGGTGCAGACACTTTTTGTGATTCATTTCACATATTCAGGTGTATAATCCAGAAAAACTTATGCTACTCTTTACAAATTATATTTCCAAACATACCATTGTTAAATGCATAATTTGAATTTCCCCAATTAAATACTTCAGTGGACGTTCCACACTTATTTTTCTCAAAAACACAAAGATGAACAATTTATCAGAAAATATATACTTCATCCATATGAGAATGTACAGCAAAACAAAACACATTATGACCTTGAAAAATGGAGTAACACCAGAGCGATTTTCACAGAACAAAACTCGATTAACTACTTTAACACCAACTGATGAAGAGCTATCCATGAAATGGATTTTCTCTTCCTTTCTATCCATTTTGTTTGCCGGAATGAGGGGACGAAAATAAGTTTCCAAAAACAATTATTAAGCTAAGAAAACAATGGTAAGTGTGCCATGCCCATACCTATTTCCACTTTCTATGATGCTTAAAAAATTAAGGAAGCAAAATTGGAAATAATGTATAAAAGATATGGTGATCACATCATCTCACATACCAAAAAAAAAAAAGTTCCCACGTCAATAAAGAAGTTAAATCATATCAGTTTTAGAAACAGCAAAAAGCTATTACCTGATTTCATATCCACGCGTTCGACTCTCCCATATCTGGAGAAAAAGCGCTCTAGCTCTGACTGACGAGTATCGTACTCAAAATTACCGACAAAAATGGGCCGCATTTTGAATTCCTGCTCTTCAGAGCTAATGCACAACAATTTCCCTGAATACCTGACACTGAAAACAACCAAAATACAAACAAACATGAGTCCAAGCTTAAAGTAGTAAAACCAACCTCACCATTGACCAAGGCAACTGTAGTCAAGAAATTTGATAAAATAAATTCATCATGCAGTACAGTAGTAACCACAATTGTTGAAGCTCTTTAGACAAACAGTTGTAGGCTTGTAGCTACATTGGAGAAAGATTAGTCTTCACCATGGGCATAACAGATGGTCATGACTACAAATTGTCCATCCATTCAACCTGCTAGAAAATGTAAGATACTAAACTAGAACTAATAAATCCAGAGATTATTACAAGTTCAAACATGTAAAAAATTGGCCCCCCCGTTAATGGGGTAAGAGTAAACAGGTATAATAGACACATATCCTCCTGGCATCCACCTCAACAGAATTGGTACAAACTAAATTTTTACAGTGCATCAAAAGGAAATCCGCGTAATGCTAGTAAGGGATGCATTCTGCTTTCAAGTGCAAGATCCTTCATTGGAGCTTCTGCAGCATTTCTATCACATGCGACAAATAATGACGCTGAATTTCACACCCTTCTTTTAGGACTCAAACTTGCAAGAGCCACGCAAATTAACAAGCTTGTGATAGAGGAAAACTCACACCTGGTGATTAATGCGCTGCCTGTGGGACAGCTAAGTAACTGGATGCTGAATTAAATCCTGCAGCAAGCTAGAAAACTCATTCAAAGCATTTCTCAAATCTCTTTCCCTCACTTCAGAGAAGCAAACAGGGCAGCCGACTACTTGGCCAACTTAGGTATCGGCCTGGGGATTTTTAGTTCCATTGAGAGTGTACTCACCTCTGATTTTGAGGGATTGGGCAACGTTATTATTCTTGATGGCTCAAATGAGACCCCCCAAGCCAATTATTCCCCTCATCATTAATATTCCTTCACACCTACCCAAAATTCAAATGCATCCTTCTCTATCCCCAAAATTTTCTAATTGTCTTTTCATCAATATTTATGTGCCTGCTCTTTAATTCCCATGCACTCTGTTTCTATTTCCATGGCATGCAAATCTATCTTGAATCTTTCTGCAGCTTTCACATCCATGGACCATTCCCCTGCACACAGACTTCCCAACTACTGCCCTTTTCATCCTATCTTCCCCATTTCCAAAATGTTGTGTAATGTTTCCCCCTTTCCTCATTGCGATATTTACAGGTGTCCCCATCCTCTTTGTTCACTCACAGATGGTTTCACATAATCCTTCGTCATCTTGTCTGCACTCTTCTGGTCCAGTTACATCGGAAACACTACAACAATGCTTTGTGATGATGGTGTTAATTAGGCATTTATCAGGCACGCCTTTGGTAGAAGCAGACTAATGCAAGGCATCCCACACTCCCCATCACAAATTGTGAAGACTTCTTGTCCAATCTAGCTGCCTTCTCCCTGGCATTTAGCACCTTTCAGTTGATTTCTAAGCTCACTTGCCATCTGGGTTTCTCCCAAGTGTGGACCAACTGAAATCTGTGTGCACAATATTCAAGCCTGTGCTAGTCCTGTCCAAGAATGATTTGGAGGTGAATTTTTTGCAGCAGGCGGTGCTAGAAGCAGAGCTTCCTGATATACACTTTACTGGAGCATCCAAAGGAAAACAACCGGCAACATCTGGTTAATCCACGTTGGAAGTAACAGTTTCCTTTCTGAAGCAAAAAGGCAAGCATATTTCTCTGGTGTTCTCATTCTCTCTGGGTTCTACTACAATGAAACGTACTTATACAAAGCAGGTCTCCAAGGCTCCTCTTCCAACTTCAGGTGTTCAGCCCAAGCACCCAATGTGACAGTATAAGAAGGTGAGTCATGTTCCCCTCTTACCTGTCTCTGTCAAATCTGGACTGATCTCCCCTACTTCCCCAAACTGCTCCTGGCAAACTTGGCAATCGTAAACGACCTTCTGGTGCTATTAATGGTGTAACTTGGATGAAGACCCACAAGGGTAAACCTCTGTCCAAGCCACACATCCTGGATATCTTCTTCTTTGCTTATGAAGTAAGCCATGCTATGGTTGCCTCGGACACACCACATGAGTTCTTTGCTCACACGGACAAATTGCCCAATAAATATGCTCCACTGCAGGTGCAACAGGAGTAAGCAAGACCTGACATTGCAAGGTTTCTTATGGATCTGGATCTCGGCTTGTAAAATATGGCGGAATTAATTTTTTTGATTGTATCTGGTATTTTGATGTTTTGTTGTCCAAAGTTTAAAATATTTGTAATAGTTACTTGTAGACAAAAAGTGATGTTAGTATGCAAATATAATATGATTCTAAAACCAAATCAATCCTAAACCTAACACACTTATTATCTATCTCAGATTGATTTGGATAAAAGGTGATAAATAGTATTGTACCTACACTTAACTACAAGCTCTGATGCCCTTAGCTTGTTGCTTTGGATATGCTTAAGATAGTTGTTGTATTGCTTCAAATTCATGGGATAATTTGGACAGCACCTCCCCTTGTTGAATGGTGATTTTATCTTGATGGAATGCTTGATGATTAATAGCTTGCTTGGAATATTTAGGCAGCATATACTTGTAATTTTCTAAGATGGTTGTCATGGAGGGTGGCACCTCTATTTATAATTAAAGGAGGAAAGAATTGAGGGTTGATATTTTTCCATGTAGTTGATAGATCATTGGTGGAGAAAGATATAGAATTGGAAAACTCTATAGATTAAAAGAATCCTCCATGGAGGGAGGGAAATATTTGAATATGGAAGAGGGAAAATTGGAGAGGCTTCTAGATTTAGAAGCCTCTAGATTTGGAGGATTGGTTATTTTAGGATTAGGTGAAATTAAATGTGTATTAATAGATGTTGAGTAGATGGAGAAGTTATAAAATATTTGTAGGATAGCTATAGAGTAGGCTGGTAGGTCCAGGTCACGTAATTTTAAATCTTCCTAGAAAATAATCTCAATAGGGATTAGTTAATGGGATAATAAGATGTACTGATGCCAATTAATATGATTAAGGGTAAGATGGGATCATTGGATGAGTAACCCTCAATATACCAATCGTTAGAAATTAATAATAATTGAATCTTATAATTAATTATTATATGGTTAAGATGGGAGTTGTGAGTTAATATTGTATGAATAAGCTATGTTATTTGTTAAATGAGTATTTCGACATTCTTACATGTCAAACATAGGAGCCCCTCTTTGAATGGTTATTAGAATGTAGCAATGATCATTCAAAT
Source organism: Taxus chinensis (assembly GCA_019776745.2). Taxonomy (NCBI): domain Eukaryota; kingdom Viridiplantae; phylum Streptophyta; class Pinopsida; order Cupressales; family Taxaceae; genus Taxus; species Taxus chinensis. The sequence goes on from CM034151.1 coordinate 28,012,503, forward strand.
GCAAAGAGAAGATGATGGGATTAGATAGTGAGGGTGACTACTTGCCTCGAGGGGTCGAGCGACAGAGGAAACGAATCGGGTGACCACATCGAAAAGAAGAAAAGTCCAAGTATGAGTGCCATAAGTGGATGAGAAAATCTTGTGGATGTATAAGCCATTAGAAGTACATTGAGACCAAGTCATAGCTTGGCACAGGATCTTCAAAAGATTAGGAGATGTGAAGAACATCAATTATGAATTGATGAAAGTGTATCATCGCAGAAAGATGTTGAGATGGATGAGATTAAGATTGTATCTGGTATTTGGATGTTTTGAATGTAAAAAGAATAAGAGTATTTGGAGATAGAAGAAGATCGAATCCTCCTTCCAGCTCACTGTGGAATCTAAGTATGCCTACTCTAGATCTCACTTTTCTTCCTAATGATATAAGATATTAGAAGATGCCCATGTAAAAGAAGGGTTAGGTTTTTTAAGGAGTTTTTAACTATCAGGATTTCCCAAATCGAAAACAAAAAATTGAAGTAATCTGTTAAATATAGGCAGAAAATGTTAGGGTTTTTGAGAATGAACGGGGATCGTTACATGATCAACTTCCTTGGATTGATTGACAAAAGGGTTCTTGAAAGATGCCCCAGCTAAAAGGAAGAAAATTATTTAGTTATTAGAGGTCGTACCGAGAGAAATGCAAGTATAGAAAATGGATGGTTGATCAAGACATAAATTCATAATGTAGTTGCAGTGATGTCTAGGATCATGTTTCCAACTTGCATCAATTAGAAGATACCATTTGCAAAGAAAGAGTAACAATCCATAAAGTACCCAAAGTCTTATTAGCAGTGTTATTAATGTGGCATAAATTAAATGTTACATGGAGTACCAATTCAAGAGGGTGACTAAAATCTTCCAAATGCCCATGAAAAAATAGATATCAATGGACAGGAATTGATGAAAGATAGTACCATCGCAGAAAGCATCAGTCATACAACATAGAAGCTATTAACAAAGACCCTCAAACTCATCGGCATTCATATGTGGATAGTGCTAAGACTAAATTATTAAACACCAAAAGAAAAAATTACACATATTGCATGAATGGTTTGACTATCATGGGATGTTTGACCTATTTAAAGTTTACTAACCTTTGGTTATTTTATGTCATTTTGTGAGTCAGCCCTGATTTTTTTTTATGATAAGGTGAAAACGTTTGGATTTTGTTCCATTTTTTGATCACATAAGACGGGGAAGTTTATCAATTTAGAACATATTAAATCACAAGGTTGAAATGGACATACGGTGCAAAAACTCCTATAAAGGACAGCTGAACACATTGTTCTAGGGGTTCCTGAGATGGACCACGACACGAAATCTTGATCACAATCACTTCTATCAAAATCAATGTTTGAGATTAGGCTGGCCTCATGAAAATATTTCTGTCAGACATACCAATCAAAGTCTAGTGAGGTTATTAGAACGTACATCAAGCAATCTTGTTCTATAGTCAGCGGTAAGTACATCCATTTTTTTTACCAGCCGATAATTCTTTTTACTTGTTGTTCGGCCTGTTTTACATTAGTGATTTCGGTTCTGTTCACATTTGGTGTTAAGAGACCAAATTTTATTGTGTTACCTTGATTGATAGGTAAAAAATTCAAATGAAATTAGGCCATATACTATAGGAAAAGTTATATACAAGCTATGGTGGATCCAATGGGAATATTTATAAGTCTTGTAAAATGGTATACCTCATGTTTTTCAAATGGTTCTATGTTTTACATTGCAGTGCCTATATAGCCATAGCAGAGTGCTTATGTGAATGGGTGTTTACTGATAACCATGAACGTGATACATCATGTGTCGGAAAAGGGAAGAGACACTAAATAGGTGCTTATGTGAGACATCTTGGAAATAGGTTGCATCTACTGCCATAGGGTCCTAGGAGTTAGGGTTTTCTGAGGGATGTATCCCAACTTATACAAGAAACTTTGTGTTACATTGTCTGATGCATTTTCCTACTGAAAAAGTAGAAAACAAATTGAATTGGCTGCAAATAATTTCTTTGATGATTCCTACAGTTGAACGTTGGATATTTTACAGCTTTCACATTTACGGTATGTTATGAGATTCTGTAACATTTTTCAGGGGGTTGTTTACGAGTAGTGTCAAACAAGGTGTTTTTGCTTTTTTACACGTGTTGGCAAATATTAATGTATGTGAGGATGTCTCCCATGTGGGCGGAGCGACTAATTATTGTATACGTTTCATCCTAGGCATAGAGTATGGATACATTTGAGCATAACCCAGAAATTACATAACTACCTTGAATGAGCGTGTTCATAGAGATTTCATGGCCACGGTGACACTAAGCAGGAAATATATATTCATGGTACAGGCCTAGGAAGTGCTTTGTAAAGTGCCAATAAATATAAAAATGGCATAGAAGGGACTTTTTGATATTTGCCTCTGGGATAAATAACTTCTGTTAGATGAAATAAAAATAATCTATGAATTTTATCACCGCCAACTTGCGACGTAGACTGTAGGAGAAAAAAATCTTCAAAGGGGTCCACATATTGTAGCATATCCCCCTCAGTCATGATGGGGTTTACATCCTTGATCAAAATTTATTGTCAATGGTAGGTTCATTTCAGTATTGGGTTTGCTAGATGATGGTCCATTTTATGTGGTACATTAGCAAGACCCTGGGCACTGTTGTACCCCAATGGGCTCCAAAACGAGTTTTCGCTCATTTTAATGTGACATTACAGCAGCATAACAAATGTATCGAGGTATCATACATCGGGATTTAAATTCCTTGATTACTAAATAGTGGAGCTATGACTGAAATATAGAATAGCATAATCTGGCCACTAAGAGGAAAGTGCCTTAGCCCAGGTTGGGCTATACGAGTCATTGCAAAATAAACTGGATACAACAAAAAAGGCAGCGTATCTTTCGTATGTGCAAGGGATCATTTAAAACAGATGATTACCAAAGTATAGGCAAACACAGATGATAATGGGAAGACACAAGTGATATGCACACAGAAACCATATGCACTCTTTACGTATATAGGCATGGGGACGTGAACAAATTTCACTATCTGTATAATTTTAGGTATTTAGACACCTTCGTCTTTACGGTGAGTGCCATCAGAATAAGATAGTATGTAAAGCGCTATCGGCCAATATTTCACGTGTTGAAATTGGTGTTGGCATTATTGAATGGATATTTGTACGGTTTCGTTAAATTGGTTTCTACATATAGATCTACATGGGAATTAGAAGGACTAGGGTGTCGATAGATTAATAAAAATAGTGGCAAGGGTCAGTTTGAATTATGAGTTATAACTTTTTTTTTATGGTTACGTTAAGCTGTGGTCCTTATCCATGGATCAATTCAAGGAACAAGTTGAGTACTAACGGGGATTTGTTAGGAATAAAACTTAGCTTAATTCATCATTAGTTGATATTTGAATAAATGTAATAAGTTAAAGTATTTAATTTAAATACTTTAAACTTATGTCAATAGGTATTAGTTATCCTTAGTTGTTAGTTAACTAAGTGATAGTGTTCTCATCCCAATGTTTGTGGGATCATGTTCTATCTTGCATATTTTGTTTCCGGATGATTTCCATGAGGGGAAATTGGGGCAGTTAAGGGAAATATGCTATTTATGCATATTTTCTCAGATTAGATGATTTGTTTCCATATATTGTGGATGAGATAGAAGTTGTCCAATATCTATAAATATTGCAGCTCTCTCATTTGTCTGTAATGCTTGATTTTATATTAATAAAATATACAAGCATAGTCTTGTTTCTATGCAAAGCTTCTGTGTCAAATATTGTTTTCAAGTATTCATTATCAAGATTTGGTATTAGAGCAATATTCTAATCCAGAGAGGAGTGTAGGAAGTTTTAGGGAAGTTTAGGGAGATCTGGAGAAATTACAGAGCTAGGAGGAGTCATAGATGCCCCCAGCCATTTCACAGCCCCTACTCGGCTCCACACCCTGAATCACGGTTGATTTGATAGTTGAAGAACACCTGGAGTGCAATCACAGGCCCTTGCAGACTTGGATGTAAATCTGTTGTTAAAAGGTGACATTGTTTCATTCTCTGGTATTTTAAAAAAAAAATTACCTGTACCTGTAATTTTTTTAAATTGGAAGCATTTTAAATATATATATACAATATTTTTGTATTGTGGGGACCCAAGATTTTCAAGCTCCCCACATAACTTCTACTTCCTCTTCTCATGTGCTTTGGATTCTTTTCATATATCTGGTAAGAGAATTCTACGTGCCTGTGAGAAGATCTCTATCCAAAGAGATCATCCCAAAGTTCTCTAATCAACCTTGAGATTTCACTACAGGATTAAAGAGATCAAGAGATATTTGAAGATCGTGCCTACAAAGAAAAAGGAAACTACCAATGCAAAGGTAGAAGATTTGCAATCTGTAACAAAAAAAAAAGCGTTAGAAGAAGGAAGAAAAGCTGCGTCCCAGCAAAAGAAAAACCTGATGTACAAAGAGAAACAATAAAAGAAAAGTATGGCTAAGGGTTATTATAACGCATATGGAAAGCGGATGAACTGCAGTTGCACCCTAAAACGCATTATGCATGCACGTAAGTGGTTATCTGCATTAGATTTTTTATAAAAAAATATCTTTTAAAAAAATTCCATTTTTGGACGTCGTGGAAAAAATTAGAAGTACAAAAAAAATTCATTTTTGGAAAGGGGCCCAGAAAGATATTAAAATTGCAATTTAAAAAAGGCATAACTTTCAACTGGTACCTCGGATTGAGGTGTCACTTTTTTGAAAGTGTGTGTTTTTGCGAGCTCTACGTCTTGGTACAGTTTTTTAATGGAAAAGAATTATTTTGTAAAAATTACAAAAATAAGATTTTTGTATTTGAAAATAGGCCAAAGAGTCCAAAAAAAATATTTTTATTTTCAAATCGACTAAGAGAGCCATTTTATTTTTACAAATCGGCCATAGAGCCAAATTTGTAACAGGGCCAATAGTGCCAAAAATTCATTGTACACGGCCAAAAAGGAGCCCAAAATAAATAAAATATTTTTTAGTTTTATTTTTTTTTGCGGGGGGGGGGGGGGGTGCATGCTTTAAGGGGGGGAAATTGTTCAATTTCTTCTTCTACTCATTATTCTCACTTTTCACAATGGCCGCAATTACGGCACCAAAGTTATTTTTGCCAAATTCTCAACTTTTGTTCTAATAATTATCCAGCATGGAAAACAAAAATTCGCGGCACAACTTGATTTTGAAAATCTATGGTATCCGTTGTTTCTGGTACGTTAACAAGATCTGCAACAGATGTTACACAACAAGCTACATTTGATCATGCAAATCAAAAAGCAAACTTAATAATCTTGTTTAGTGTTTCAGATGAGGTACAACCTCATATTCGTGAGACCACAACAGTAAAAGAATCTTGGGACAAGTTGAAAACAGTATATGAGTCAAAAAATAAGAACACAATACTTCATCTCCAGAGTCAACTATTGAACTTGAAAATGCAACCAACTAAAAAAGTTGAAATGTTTTTGAGAAGAGTGGCAACTTTGCATGCATCATTTCAAGCTTTGGAATAAGTAACTGACACATCACTTGTGTCTATAGTATTAAGAGCTCTTCCTCCATATAGGATTTTTGTGACCGCATTAAAAATAACTAGTCAAACAACAACTTTTGAAGAGTTAGTGAACATGCTACAACAAGAGAAATCTATTCACTCAACTACTGAAACTAAAGAGCATGCACTTAGTTTTAATCAAAAAGGAAAAAATAGGCTAAGTCTAGTAAACAGCCTCAGAAGCAAGGTAATACTCAACAAGGCCAAAAGGACCAACAAAAATGTCTTATTTGTGGTCGAAAAGGACATGAGTTAAAAAATTGTTGGTACAACACATTCCAACAAGGATCATCAAGTGGTAAAAATATTAATTACCAACAAACAAAATTTGGTCAACAACAGAGTAAACAGGGACAAAATAATAACAAGTGGAAGAAGAAACCAACTCAACAAGGAAATGTAGCCGAACAGGAAGATCAATTTGATGATGATGACTTCCTATATTTTGCACAGTCAAATGAAGTATCCAATTCTACAAATCAAATTTGTATGTCGACTCGGGTGCAACTCGACATATGACAGGAAAGAAAGATTGGTTCTTCACAATGAGTAAAACACCCACCAAAAATCATGTCTCTTTGGGTGATGATACATCATATAGTGTTGAAGGCATTGGTTCCATTTCACTACCACTTGGGCATCATAATTATAAAATTACAGATGTTCTTTATGTCCCTGGTTTAACAAAAAAATTGTTATCCTGTGAGTCAATTATTAGATCACAATCTCAAAATTGACTTTGATTGTAAAGGCGGTAAAAAGATGTGCCTAATTCGAGATAAGTCACTATAATATCCCACTTTTGAAATCAAATGGAAATTAGGGAAACAACCAACTCTTTAATGTATCAATCAACTGAACATAGAAAAATATTTATACCGGTTGAATGAATGACTCAATAAACCCGAAGGCAAGGGTTTAATCACCTTAACTCACTAGTTCACACACAATGTTCTTCTCAACTGAAACTAGGACTCCTTCAACAATCAAAGAGTTCTAGCTTTCATGTGGAAATCATCATCATACCAAAAACAACTAGATCAAGTATTAAATGGGAGGGCTGATGTTACAAGAGAACAACTGTGTATTTTGAATCCAAAAATCAGGCCAACATACCCAAAATGATCGTTGTAGCATATTAGGATAATGTTTGTCAATTGTCTAGGGCAAAATAGGGTCCTAAATTTGCATCAAACAACCAATATTTACTCCAAATGAAGTCAGTTGTTCAGGAAGGAAGAACTGTAGCTCAAATAGCCCCAACAATATCCAAAACAAGTCATTAATACTCAGAGAAGGATAACCAGATTTAGTAAATCAAAAACCAGACCTGATTTAAAAGATTTTCCTTTCCAAAAACAAATTACTGTTAAAGGAAATAATATCATACAATTAACTTGATCGATCCATACTAAATGGAGTATTTAAAACAATCCTCAATCTCCATGGAAGAAATCACTGCAACACAGGAGGTATTAAATATCATAATATTATGCATAAACCCAAGTCGTGCCACTTTGACAAGCACTAAACATCCATGAAGAAATTCGCTCAAGTTAGAGGACTACACAAACACAGATCTAACTTGATAAAAATGCTCCCAAAATAGTCACTAAACATACCCGGGCTGGTCACATGATGTATACAGAAATATGATCATTTTCTATTCAAAAACCAATCATGAATACCAAGGGACACGTTGCTACAATATGAAGCATGCAAAAGGTTGATCACATCACCCTCAGAATTGTATACAAACAGCTCACAAATATTGTGAAAGGAACTTGCTGGAATTGAGAACCAACACACCAAAGTCGATTTGCAAAAGAGCTCCAAAGAAACACTTATTTTTTATCACAAACCAGCTGCTACAGTGAATCACTATAGTAAAAACACGCAGATTTCTACTTGCAAATTCAACCAAAACCAATAACCTTTTCAATTTGATAATTCAAAGATCAGCTACAAAGATCTCCCAAGCATGAGAGAGAGGAGGAAAATATCAATGGGCATGCATCCCAACTCCAAGCATGGAGTATCAAAATAAGTTCATCATAACATAATAATAATAATGACCCTAGCACTCCTTTTATAAGCAAGGAGGCACAAAATTTGAAATCCCTAGGAGAGGGAAAATATTAAATAAAAGCAGTTTGTTTTTCCCTAGGTGTGGCGTCCCCTTTTCAAAGGGTGATTTTATCAATAAAAACCACCTAAATATTTATTTAATTAATTCCCCATTTAATTTTTAAATTTTGGGAATTAAATTAAATAATCTTCATAATTAAATAATTATTGCTCCAGGCAATAATATTTAATTATTTAATAAAAATGTTCCCCTTGCAACATCCCGAAGCCCACGGGGAAGTATAGGCTAAGGGTCTTCAGAAATGGGGACATTACAGTCCTCCCTTCCCAAGATTGCTTGCCCTCAAGCAATGCCAACGTGTGCATCCAAATGCAATGAAGTAGTTCTCCCACAATCTTGCTCCTGTGCCAATCAAGTGAAGAAGTCTTTGTAACAACTTGTGTTGCTTCTTCTTCTGGTAACTCGGGAGTGTCTTCGGTTGCACTTTCTTTTTAAGCCTGCACATGGAACAAACATGTTAGGAAAACAAGTGTTAAAAAACACTTTTTCAGCTTCCTCTCCATATCCCCAAGGCATGAATAAAACACCACCCCTCTCCATACAAGGGTTGTTCCCAAATGGCTTCAGAATACTTCTCTTTTTCTCACAAATATAACCACTGCCATCTGCCCTTGCTTTCCATGCAAAATCTGAATTAGGAGAGTGAAGCAACCATGCATAATTCCATATGAAATTCTGTTGGGAGTATAAGAGCTTGTAATTCATATGAGAGTTTGAGTGGAGAACTTGATTACTCTTCTTATTATGTAGCCCATAATCATAAGGAATGTTGAATGCAACTAGTGCCAACAACCATGAATCGTTCTTTTCATTACCATGAAATGTGCATGTAACAGAACCAGCTGGGTGGCTGTCATAAAAGAGTGCAGCAATAGCTATAATCATTGAAAATATGTTCGTGGCTGTCTCGGAAGACTCAACAGTATATATTACTTCATCCCTTATTTGATTACCAAACTCAACCCTAATACTCCATGTAAAGTATGTCATATAAGTGCACAAAAAGTGAAGCAAACTCAAAATGTTACCTTGCTGAATGAATTCACCACATGGCAGCTTATGCTTGCTTGTTCCCACCTTCCAATTGTGTTTTCCATATTGTAAGAAAACAGCTGCACCTATCTCCCCCCAATTGCTCCACTTAAGGTCAAGTATGCATTCCAAATTTGTGCTTGGAATGTTAGCAATGGAACCATATGCAAGAATGATTGACTGAAAATTATCACCTTTAGGGGCTGCTTCCTTGTCCATAGCAACAAAATTGCCATTCCAACATTTCCCTTCATGAGAGGCCTTCGATTCCTTCTCCTTCCCACACATACTCACAAGATCCCATGAGGCATCCTTCATTTCTTTTCTCAAGTTAGCACAACACTTTTGATGATCATGCCAAAACAAAAAATCTTTGTTGGGAAGACTTACCCAATCAAACAAATTGCTTCCTTTAGCAAGTTGCCCATGATCCCACATGCTAAGATCCATCATGAAGTGGGAAAATAAACCATACCCATGAAATCTTAACATGGAAAGAGGAGTTAAATGTAAAATATTATACCTTGGGCTGCCCCCAACTTCTTCTAAACTCAGAATTTCTGAGTTTGGTGCAACGTGTTTTTCTCCCTCATTCTCCTCATCCAAAACCCCTTTTTCTTCCCTACAAGTGTGCATGCTTGGTGGGTAATGATGTGAGACCTTTATCGGACTTATGCCTTCCTTTTGTTCCTTCAATGGCTCATGGTGGGACATCAAATATGATTTTTCAAAGTGCAGATCTAAGTCTTCCCTTTGCTTCTTCTTTATGACTCCCTTTTTTGTCACTATATCATGCATGCGAATGTTAGAAGAAAAAGACATATTTTTAATCAACAAAGAATTTTTACCTTTCTCTTTCTTCAATCCTTTATCTTCTTGTCCATGGGAGGTAGGTGACTCTATATAGCCATCAACCTCTTTGATGAGCTCATCCCAATATGCATCAACCAGAGTCATTCTTCTTTTTAATCCCCTTCTTTTTCTCTTCAAGTTACAGAATCCTTTGAGGGTCAAGAGAGCTTGGGTCTCTTGACTTAGTGTAAAGTACTCTTGGCAATATGAGTCAAGATTATGTTTGATTTGTTCCTTCCATTCACCATCACTCATCAACTCCATGATCTCTGATTTCTGCACTCAAATCTGAAAACACAAACCCTGCATACACAAAATAACCCACACGAATAGAGGAGGGAAGCTCTGATACCACTGTAATATCCCACTTATGAAATCAAATGGAAATCAGGCAAACAACCAACTCTTCAATGTATCAATGAACTAAACATAGCAAAATATTTTTACCGGTTGAGTGAATGACTCAATAAACCTGAAGGCAAGGGTTTAATGGCCTTAACTCATTAGTTCACACACAATGTTCTTCTCAACTGAAACTAGGACTGCTTCAATGATCCACCAAAGAGGTCTACTACTTTCATGTAGAAATCATCATCATACCAAAAACAACTAGATCAAGTATTAAATGGGAGGGCTGATGTTACAAGAGAACAACTGTGTATTTTGAATCCAAAAATCAGGCCAACATACCCAAAGTGATCGTCGTAGCAATTAGGATAATGTTTGTCAATTGTCTAGGGAAAAATAGGGTCCTAAACTTACATCAAACAACCAATATTTACTCTAAATGAAGTCATTGTTCAAGAAGGAAGAACAGTAGCTCAAACCAGCCCCAACAATATCCAAAACAAGTCGTTAATACTCATAGAAGGATAGCAGATTTAGTAAATCAAAAACCAGACCTGATTTAAAAGATTTTCCTTTCCAAAAACAAATTACTGTCAAAGGAAATAATATCATACAATTAACTTGATCGATCCATACTAAATGGAGTATGTAAAACAATCCTCAATCTCCATGGAAGAAATCACTGCAACACAGGAGCTATTAAATATCATAATATTATGCATAAACCCAAGTTGTGCCACTTTGACAAGCACTAAACATCCATGAAGAAATTCGCTCAGGTTAGAGGACTACACAAACACATGTCTAACTTGATAAAAATGCTCCCAAAATAGTCACTAAACATACCCGGGCTGGTCACATGATGTATACAAAAATATGATCATTTTCTATTCAAAAACCAATCATGAATACCAAGGGACACGTTGCTACAATATGAAGCATGCAAAAGTTTTTAATCACATCACCCTGCAGAATTGTATACAAATAGCTCACAAATATTGTGAAAGGAACTTAGCTCGAATTGAGACCAACACACCAAAGTCGATTTGCAAAAGAGCTCCAAAGAAACACTTATTTTTTTATCACAATCACCAACTGCTACAGTCCAATCATTCGCTATAGTAAAAACACCAACAGATTTCTACTTGCAAATTCAACCAAAACCAATAACCTTTTCAATTCTATAAGTCAAAGATCAGCTACAAAGATCTCCCAAGCATGAGAGAGAGAAGGAAAATATCAATGGGCATGCATCCCAACTCCAAGCATGGAGTATCAAAATAAGTTCATCATAACATAATAATAATAATGACCCTAGCACTCCTTTTATAAGCAATGAGGCACAAAATTTGAAATCCCTAGGAGAGGGAAAATATTAAATAAAAGTAGTTTGTTTTTCCCTAGGTGTGGCGTCCCCTTTTCAAAGGGTGATTTTATCAATAAAAGCCACCTAAATATTTATTTAATCAATTCCCCATTTAATTTTTAAATTTTGGGAATTAAATTAAATAATCTTCATAATTAAATAATTAAATAATTATTGCTCCAGGCAATAATATTTAATTATTTAATAAAAATGTTCCCCTTGTAACATCCCGAAGCCCACGGGGAAGTATAGGCTAAGGGTCTTCAGAAATGGGGACATTACAGTCACGAAGCTCGAAAATTGTTGCAAAATCTTCGAATGTGGAAAGGATGTTTCAGTTGGATTTTGTTTAATTAAATGATCAAGCACTTGTAGCCAAGGATACATCATCAACTCAACTATGGCATCGAAGACTTGAACATGTGAGTTTTGGTTATCTTGACACACTTTGTCGATACGACATGGTTAGGGGTTTACTACCTCTAAAAAAGGGTACAGATAAATGTCGGCATTGTTTGGCAGGAAAAAAAAATAGAGCACCATTCAAACATAGTACATTTCGGGCTAAGGCAAAACTTGACTTGGTGTATACCGATTTGTGCAGACCAATGAGACCTAGCCACTCTGGGTTTCAATATTTCATGCTCTTTGTTGTTGATGAGACCTAGCCACTATACATATGTATACACACACATATATACGTGTATATATACACATACATATGTATATATACATACATATGTATAAACACATGTATATACGTAAACATGTGGGTTTACACGTGTGTACGCACACATACACATAAAAAATTACACACACACACATATATGTGCAAGTATATATGTATGCATATACATACACATTATGTGCGCATATGTATGTATATGTACACACATATACCCACATTATGTGTGTATATATATGTGTGTGTGTGTGTGTGTGTATCCACATGCATATACATATATGTTTCTATGTGTGTATACATGACTATTAATTTCTCTATATTGCTTGTGTAATTTTTATTGATATAAATATTTTTAGTTGCCATCTAATGGAGTTGTCATGTCAATAAAGTTGTCACCCTAGTTAGTCAAATGTTTTGTGGCATGTCCAGTTGTGTTATGTGTGCCATGTCTTGTAGAATGAAGGGTCCTTCATGTTGAGTTTTATTTGTTTGCATGTTTATATGAGCTTCATTATCATTCTTTTATTAATGATTTGTGTGTATTTTTAACAATATTCACACACTCTTATTCCTTAGATAAAAACTTTATGCTTGTTTAATAATGATCATATCAAATTTAGAGACTTATTCATCCATTTCTAATATACATACTTTGTATAGTTTTTACACATGGTGTGTTTAACCACTTTTCTTTTGAGGCGAGTGGCAAATAGGAACATCTCCCACCTAAAAAGGATGGCATATTGTGGGCTTATTTAAAAGTTCACGCAAATTTCAGCTGACAGTATGCAAATTCAGTCACATCCACGAGATTCTACACATTTTCTCATAAAATTCACACAAATTACCACCGAGAGTACACAAATTCGGTTAGATTTGTGACATTCTACACACTTGAAAAATCAAATCCTATATTGATTTGGCAAAATTTTAACAGTTATTTAGTAGTAAATTATCATTATGAATGCATAATTTTGGGTATCTTTGGGAGATCCCTCTACTTCAATAACCCAAAAAGTTTATATTGACTTGAACAACCCAAAAAGTCAACATTTAACTACAACAATCCAAAATATTAATATTTGGCTCTAATTGTTTTAGAAGTCAAATTTCTTTAGTCGAGAGTACAATTCTAACACTTTTACATGACCTCGAGTGCCATTACTTCTTTACCACATTAGTTCAAAGTTTTATTGTTTATTCAAACAGGGGCACCCTTCTTCACATTCAACACTTACTTCACATCAAGGCACATACACACTTTAACATTTAACAAATAAGAGCATAACTCAACATAACCACTATGCATAGTTGTTCTTGTGCGCATTTCATTTTAGTGTGAATTTTTAATTTAGAAAAAGGTAAATTAAAAATTTATTCATAGTTTTTATTAAGTATTGATCTATGCATCCTTTCCATGTGGATTGAAAAAGACATTTCAAAAGTTTACACTACCATCCTATGGGTGAAATTCACAAGGTTTGCATTTCCTTTTTTCCTTGTAATTAAACATTTGTCAATATTAGATAAATGAGGGGCAATACGCATTGCTCTAAATTTGGTCTTGATTAACTAAAATGTGGAATTATTCTAATTCTACAGTTAATCTAATATTAATAAAAACAGTAAATAACATATATAAGTCTAAAGGGAACTCAAGGTCTTGATTTATTGGTGAATTACAAGTAGTTTGTAATCATCAACCCAAGTTCCATTCCCATTGAGTTCATTGGATGCTTTCGATAAGCGATCATGGGGACACCTCGAGGTAGGGGTCTAACTTCTCCATATGGACCAAGAAGAACATAACGGGGCACTCCGAATGTGGATCACTCAGTGGACATTAAGGACCCAAGCCCACCCTCGTGTCCCGCTAGGAGAAATTACTCCTCCACCACTCCAGTTCATAGCTCTGGTATAATAAAAGAGTTTAAGGAACCAAATTTGAACTCAAGGTCCTGGGCTATTGGTGAGTTATAAGTGGTTTGTAATCATCAACCCAAGTTCCATTCCCATTGAGTTCATTGGACGCTTTCAATAAGTGGCCATGGGGACACCTTGAGGCAGGGGTCGAACTTCTCCATATGGACCAAACGGAACATAGTGGGGGGCTCCGAATGTAGATTGCTTGACGGTCATTAAGGACCCAAGCCCACCCACATGTCCCACTTATAGAAAGTGCTCCTCAACCACTCTAGTTCATAGCTCTGGTATAATAAAAGCATTTACCATCCAAAGTTTTGGTTGAGTGTGGGAGGATGAGGACCGAGGAGAGGGAGGAGCTAGGGTTCTAGATCATGCAAGGCATGAAGGCTTGTGGTGATTTTGAAGTGGCAAGATGGGAGAGGGTAAAGGGTGTTAGTGAGGAGGTTCAACTAGATGTTCTTAACTTGAGCCTTATGAAGTGCTGCATAACAGTGCTAGAATTACGTTCTGGTTTGCTCGAGGAGGGTTTAGCTAAGGGGCTTTTGGAGGAAGCCAACTGGTTTGCTAGTTGTCTCCTTAGCTAGGATGTGAAGGCATTTTTGTCAGCTATCAGTGGAAATGCAGGCTCCATTTCATTTTCTCCCTTTCTAGTTACAGATCTAGTGTCTACATTCATCAATTTTTATTCTTGCTTCCATCATCCATTGGTGGAGTCGGAGGAAGAGGCCCAATTTGAAGAAGTTTTGCCACTTTCTAGGGTTCTTTTGAGGGCAATGGATCCTGTAGTGGAGTTAGAAATGCATCATGCGTAGGTTCTTCTTCATGTTCTAGCCCTTTCTTCTCCTATTTTTGAAGGGGGGCCCAAGGAGCTAATCAGTTTAGGGGAGAGTGGATCGGTGTTGTTTGGGGGTTCTTATCCCTTAATGGTGTAGCTACAGAGGAGGCTTCCATACCCGTCTCTTAGCTCGAACTCAGCTAGCTTGTGTTGGCGGAAGGGGTCAATTTTTGTTGGAATGAAGGGTTTCGATTGGTCTCTGGTGTCATCTTGCTCGGGTTTGGTTTTACCCCTCACGATCTTCTTATTTAGAGATCGATTGTCTTGGTTTCCCAAGTATCGAATCAGGAAGAAATCAATGCCATTAGTTGTTTTGCTTTTGTTAGCCTCTGCCCTTAGCTCATGATATGTTGTTTAAAGTTTATCTGGTCTTTGGTTGTGAAGAATTATGGTGGTTTGTTGAGCGTTGGTCACCTCAATGACCGGTTCAAGAGTGGTTTTTAGTGGTGGATGGTATTTTTTGGTGGCCAGTTTTGGTGTAGTTGTCAACATCTTTGGCTTAAAGGCCATGTGTTGGTGGTGATTTGGCTTCGTCGGTTTGGGCCTTAAGGGCGGTTTTGGTTGTTGCAATTTTTTGTAGTTTTAGTGTTGTTTGGTTCTTCTAGTTTGTTAGCATGTGGTTTTGCGGTGATAGGTTGTGTGTATAGGGTGGTTTGTATATTGGTCGCAGTCGGCACCCTTGGTTCCGCAGCCGTGTGTTGGATAGGGTTTGATTCTTCTTTTTGTGGGCCTGCGCATGATGATGTTGGTTTTGTGAGCCTGTCTATGTTGTTTCAAGTTGGGTTTCACGTTTTTGGTCGTTTTGGGTGTTGTGGGACCTTACTTCTTGCTTGATGTTTTGGTGGCTTGTGGGTTTCTCTTATTTCCTCTGCCCCTCAAGCACGATCCCTGTTCAAGGTGGTAATGTGTGAGGGGTTGGCGAGCAGGGTGAGGTGGTCTTTATGGTTGATGATTTGTCGGTGGTTTTTGGATCTTTTCTGATGTTGGATCTTCAAAGCTTCTATCCTTTATATTGGGTGGGGTCCCGCCAATCCTCCAGTTCTAAGCTCTGGTAAAAAACATTTAAATATCTAAAAAAAGATATACGTGTAAAGGAAATGACTCAAGCAATCTAAGCTATGAAAATATAAAACCCTAAAGTGCAAGAAGAGTTAGAAAGAGCTTAGTTGATTCAACAGTGCCTCAAGACATTGTCACAGAATAAACTGGATGAACTGAATGCAAGAACGAACACACATAAGCTCCAGAAAACACATATTTGGAATGGTAGGCTGGACTGAGGTGTTTGGAGAGGTACATGGGTGCCCTAATATGAGATATGGGT
The DNA here is from genome assembly GCA_019776745.2 of Taxus chinensis. NCBI lineage: Eukaryota > Viridiplantae > Streptophyta > Pinopsida > Cupressales > Taxaceae > Taxus > Taxus chinensis. Next base: position 28,028,675 of record CM034151.1, read on the forward strand.
GGTTCGGTCTATGAAAAAGGTATGCAAACCTCCTTTAAGGTATAGCTGGATATTCACTTGCCTTCACTTCCTGTTGCACTAGCTTTGTTGGGTTGTGCAGTATGTTGTTGGAAATCAGTGATGAAGGAGAGATCTGCAAAAACCTAAGACAAGTATCAAACCCATAAAAAAAGAAAGATGCATATGAAGGGGTCGAATTGTCCTCAACTGCTACAATGGTGGACTTCCTAATTGAGCGTAACACTACATCTCAAACCCAATGTAGCTCTATTTGTGTGTCTGCAATCATACCCTAGGTGCTCTTGTGTCAGTCGCACTTTGTGAAAGTAGTGAGCAATAACTATGTGTAGAAATGTAATAAAATGGTGGATGGAATAGAATAAACTTCCTTCTTATGCAGTGTGATGTAGATAAACCAACCTTGTGCCTTGTGATGGAGCTATATGGATGCAAATGGAGCCTTTGATGGATGCAACCTTAGGTGATGATAATAGTGCTTAGTGTTTGGTCACTCATTATCATCTCATGACTTTATATTTATATGGTTCTCTTGTTCTAATTTCATAATTAACCCCAAAAAGGCCAACCAATAAAAAGATAGAAAGCTCAAACGGCGGGAAAGTGTCCTAAAAGTGGCGGGAAAGTGTAAGAAGGCTCATGGTACCCTAAATGAGACTAGGTGCTTAGGGCACCCCAATATAGGGTCGGGCGCCCTAGTCAAAGATCAAATGACGCCAAATGGCATAACTAACTAGGCAAGTAGATGCGGGAGGTCAGTAATGACGACAACAAACAAAGTAAAATGACCAAAGGACATGGGTTAATTAGTAATTCACTCAAAAACCATATGAATAGTAGTATGAGATTAGGACTAAAGAATGTATAAAGTGCATGATGTTGTGACTACAGGTCTAAGCACTTGCAATAACACTTTTTGTACTTATTTTAACATATAATCTATTTTACACTAATTTGACTAATTTCAATCTTCTTTCCACTCTTCTCAACTCCTCTAAATCTATATTCAATAACCCTTCTCCACTTCAAATTATATGAACCACTTGAAGTTTTACTATTGAGTATTTGTCTATACCACTTCACATCCCAACTCTAATTTTTTGTCACCCTAGGCATATTCACAGGTCATTGATAAGTTTGGTCCTGAACCTGTCTAACTGCCACAAATCCATCATCAAATGCTTTAATGGCAACATTGTCAAATGAGCAACCTGTCAGAACTAGCCTAGATGAGATTTTGGGGTCGGTTGAGTAGGAAAACTAACGAAAGGTCATATATAAATACAAATACATCGTAACTGATTAGGGGCATCTATGAAAGTTTAAATGAATTATTTGCAATATATTACACTCATTGGAGCACATTACCAAACCAACAAATTATACATACATACATACATACATACATACATACATACATACATACATACATATATATATATATATATATATATATATATATATATATACATATATATATATATATATGTATATATATGTATATACATATATGTATATATATGTATATATATAACCATCCAAATGTAACCCCAAATCACACATCGAGCTTAATTATGAAGTACAAGGTCCAAAGTGCACATTGCTAAGTATTAGGCTAAATCAACAACTCATTATCTTACATCTCATCATAGGTCTAACAGAACTACACGTGGCTTGACCTCTCTTCAAAGTATTGACATGTAGGCAATGCTCATCACATCATTGGTGATGTGGGGAGGCTGTCCAACCTAATCATGCTAACCCCTTTTTAGGTCAAGATAGTGTTTGAGAAAACAAGAGAACCTCTAATTCTATCACAATCATTGCAAACTTCTAAATTTGTAAAACAAACTTATTAATACATGTGTGTTAGAGTAGGTATTTACCTTAGTTCATGTTCACCTCGATATTTTATTTACCTTTATTGTATTTATCCTCACCCACTTATGTGTGTGGATATTTCTTTTTATTTATTTAGATATTAGGGAGATATTATCTAGTTGTTAGGTATATTTCTTTCCTTAATCTATGGTATTGACTAGTTCTTTCCTTGATCTATGGTATTGACTAGATCCTTGATGTCTAGTTCATTCCTAAATCTATGGTCTTGACTAGTTCTTTGATGACTAGTTCTTTCCTTGATTTATGTCTTGATCTATAACCTTGATTGGTTCTTAGATTGTTATTCCTTTCCTATATAAGCAAGACCCATTTTCATTGTATTTCATTGAGTTCCATAATAATATATGATATTGCTACTCATTTGTTTGCAAAGGTTTTCACGAATTGTTTTCATCTTATTGGTCGTGGTGTTTGATTAACATTTGAGTTCTTGGATTGGTACGATATGGTTATTTCTCCTTTTATGGTATCAGAGTAGGAGGTTGTTGTTGACATCCGTCTATAAGTTTCGTTTTTTCATGAAATCTGCATCAATTAGAGAAAAACCCATAAAAGTAATTTCTAGGTTTTTTCGAGATCCGAACTAGGTTTTTTTTCTTCTATGTCGCAGCATTCTTTTTTGGCATGTAACATGTTGTTTCCAGAAAGACATTTCTTTCCTTTGGATTTACACCCATTAAAATCCTTAACCCTTGGTCATATGGTATGATCGTATGAGGGCTTAAAGCTTGTAATTCCTACTAGTAGATGCTTAACTCCAGCCCCCTTTCATTTTATTTGTGTGGTGAAGGCAAGAGCATTTTATTCTGTTTTAGTGGCAACTAAAATCGGCATAATATTGAAAAGCTTGTATCTTTTGGTAACTTTGAGTGCCATTTTTTTCAAAAGTGCTTGTTTTTTCATGCTCTTTTCATTGGAAAATTTATTTTGTCATTATAATTATAAAGTGTCATATTGTAACGCACATTCATTATAAAGTGCCAAAATATCGGGGGCCTCTTGTTACATTACTTGGGGGTCTTGTTGCATTGTTTGGTTCTTGCATTTCTTTTGGTGATTTTTTAGGATATCTAGTTCTGCATTAGATTATGTTGAGCCATTAACAACACATAATTACCACACATGGAAACCAATAATGGAAACAATAATTAAGTGAAAAGGATTATGGGCTTTAACTTCTTCAGAATAACCAGTGTTCACTAGAGAATATGAGAAATTTCAGTACCAGTGCAAATTTGATGAGTGTATGGGTTTGATAGGAACTTATGTAAGTGACAATCTTTTGTTTCATTTGGAAAAATGTGACTCTCCTTTCAAAATATGAGAGAAATTAGAGGATTTATTTGGTAAGGTGGATCATATGAGAGCCATGCAACTTGAAATTGAGATCACCTCTCTTAATCCTGAAGATTTTCCAACAATTATAGACTATCTTACCAAGTTCAAGCATTTTTTGACATAGTTGAAGGGGAGTGGAAGAGATAAGAAATATGAAGAGTGTGTTTACTTGATTCTATCTAAGTTGAGAGGACCATTCCAAATTTTTGCTTCTACCTTTTTCTCTAGCATGGATGCCTTAGGTGACACATTCAAAATGCCTAACTTAGAAACATTTTGTGAAATACTTACTAGGGAAGAATCCAAATTGTCTAACCTTGAGTCTTCCACCTCTCAAAAGGCATTAGTTGCATATAATCCTAAGGGCAAGGGAAAACCAAAAAGTAAAACCAAACCCACCCCTTCTCCATCTCAAAATGCTCCTAAAGCCAAAGAAAACAACTCTAAACCCAAGGAGTCTTCTAAATCCAAGAATAAGTCTAGCCTTTTATGCTCTTTTTGTGGGGGTAGTGGTCATGAAGAACATAGGTGTTATAAGCGAATGCAAGCCTTAGAGGATGCAATCAAGAAACACAAAATTTCTATCTCCACTCCACCTCCTTCTAATCAGCATGGCAAAGCACTTAATGTTGTTGGGAGATCTCAGTCACCACTTGCAGACAGTTGGGTTATAGATTCTGGTGCTTCTCATCACATGAATTCTTCCAAGGAGTCTTTTGTTTCTCTAGGTTTGAGTTCTACTTCCAAAATTGAGGTTGGAGATTCTTCCTTTCTTTTTGTTAAAGGAAAAGGTGATATACAACTTGATGGCGACAGTATCCAAGATGTACTATATGTTCCTAACATCACTACAACTTTGCTTTATGTATATCAAATTTGTTATTTTGGTCAAGGAAAAACATCGACTTTTACACCACATGGGGCATAAGTATGAACTTTATTGGAGCCTCATTCACTTGTTGCTCAAGGTATTGTTGATCATAGTTCTATACTATATCACTTTGAGGGTTTTGATGACACTTCCTCTATAGGGATGGGATTGGTTTCTCATGCAAATTCAGAGAGTAAGCTTTGACATGAAATATTTGGACATCTCAATTACAGATATTTGAAGGAGTTGAGCACTCATGGTATGGTTGATGGTCTTCCTAGAGTTTCTTGTCTTGAGGGAGTTTGCTCATGGTTGTGCATTAGGGAAACAACACCAAGATCCATTTCCTAAGAATTTGTCCAAGAGAGTTTCTTCACCACTTGAGCTTGTGCATAGTGACTTGATGGTTTTTCCTACCCCCTCTTTCAATGGAGCTAAGTATGCACTTACCTTTATTGATAATTTCTCGAGGCGTACTTGGGTTTATTTTCTCAAGTACAAAAGTGATGTTTTTCACACTTCAAATTCTTCAAGGATTTGGTTGAGAAACAATCTTCTAGTTGCATAAAGAACCTTCACACTGATAATGGGGGGAGTACTTCAACAATGAGTTTTCTATTTTTTTGGCAACTCAAGGCATTATTCACCAACATTTTGTTCCTCATACTCCACAATAGAATGGCTTAGCAGAATGGAAGAATAGAACTTTGAAGGAAATGGCTAACTGTATGATGCATTCTAGAGATTTACCTCCTATCTACTGGGAAGAAGCAGTTAATTGTGCTAACTACATTCAGAATTGCACACCACACAGAGCACTTGAGCATTTGACTCCAGAGGAAGCTTAGTCCAACACTAAGCCAGATGTCTCATTTTTTCAGGTCTTTGGGAGCCATGCTTGGGCCTTTGTCCCAAAGAAGAAAAGGAAATCCTTGGATAAGAAGAGAAAACGCTTAATCTTGGTAGGGTATTGTGAGGACATGAGAGCTTATCAACTTTTTGATTCCTGATACTCATAACGTTCTTTTTCAAAAACATGTTTAGTTTGATGAGCACTTCACTCCTCCTGATTCTTCATCTTCTTCCATGCCTCCATCTCATCTTTAGGATCCTTTCTTTGAGGAGGTTATAGATGTTGTTGAAAATCCTATTCCCAATGACGTTGTCATTATGCCTAAGTGGGCTCGTACTATAGTTTTTGAGGCAACACCTTTCATACATGATCTCCCACCCACTAGGCATCATCACACACATTCCACAGGTTATAGACTTTTGCGATAGGTATTTTATGAGGATCCACAGTCTTTTTCAAAGGTTCGTGGGATACAAGAGTGGGATGATGCGATAGTAGATGAGTATTCTTCTTTGAAGAAGAATCATACTTGGGATTTGGTATCTCTTCTTAAAGCATTTCTTCCTAAAGGAAGAAAGATGGTTAGGTGTAAGTGGGTATATCGAACCAAATATGCAGTTGATAGTTCCATTAACAAGTATAAGGCTCGTCTTGTTACAAAGGGATTTTCACAAGTTGAAGTTATTGATTACTCGAAGACTTTTTCACCCGTTGCTAAGATGAATTTCCTACACCTTGTACTTGCTATTGTTGCATCACAAGGGTGGCCCATATACCAGATGGATGTGAAGAGTGCCTTCTTACATGGAAATTTACAAGAGGAAATATACATGGAGTACTTCTGGAATTTTTTAGGATTCTTCTCTTGTTTGTAGACTCCGAAGGTCTCTCTACGGTCTCAAACAAGCCCCTATGGGCTTCAGTATGATAAGATGAATTATTTTCTTCTATCTACCGGTTTTGTTCGTTGTCCACTTCGATCATATAGGTATCTACAACATGTTGGTGAGGATATTGTGATACTTGTCTTGTATGTTGATGATCTATTACTTATTACAACACTTCTTCACACATTCAACCTATTCAGAGGGCTCTTTTTACACATTTTGACATGACACATCTTGGGTTATTGCATTATTTCCTTGGTTCACATATTTCTCAGACCAAATTCAGGGATTCATTTGAGTCAACAAAAATAAACCCATGATCTTCTTCAGCACTTTGATATGGTTGATTGCAAGCCAAGTCCATCTTCTTTTCAGTTTGGGGTTACTCTTACTTCCACATGTACCAATCCATTTTTTTGATCAGGGGATATTTTTCAGTTGTAGAAAATTTCTCATAAACTTGACCTAAACCATGCCAATATTAAATCCTTTAGTAGAGCTTTCTGATGACTGTAAGAATGTGAAAAATGCACATTTGAGTTCAAGATGGGGTCCTTAGTTTGCTAACTGGAAGGTCAACTATTGACCAACATGGCCATGGTTGTGTACCTGAAATTAGACAATTGGCCAAGTAGTTCAATCGAAAGTAGACAAGTGGAGAAAGAGTGTAAAGAGGACAAAAATGAATTAATGTTGGTTTTGTGCGACCTCTGGTCTTCGTCATGCATTCACACTAAACCAAAAACACATTGAAATAAGAGGATTCAACTTTTCATAATGGAAGGAAGCTACAGCTACTTAAGGACGATTATAGCATCGCAGACGTGAGTTGGTCCTTGCCACCATGTGGCTTGCCACCTAAAGTTCAATTTCCAAGAAGTTCCTATCGAGGATATAATTCCTTTATAACCATAGTCAATCCAATTTATTGGAATATCAATTATTGTATGGGAAATAAAGTAATGTTACATTGTAATTATGCGTGCCACATGTTATTTATGTTATTTCAAGTTAAATGTTTTGGAACACCGAGTTTACTATCTAACTCTACTTAGTAGGTTTATTGGGACCTCAGCTCAAAGGCCTTATCAACATTGACATATATAATTGGCACAACTAAAACATTCTGTATCACATGTAAAGTCTCAGGATCCACATGGTGACGTGGGGATGTAAACCCACATGGAGCTCACAATCTTGGATGGTATATGAGAACACCTCCTAACATGGCATGGCCTTTATTCTAACCAACCCTGGTTAAGCAATAACTCGGTGCCAGTTACTGTGGGTTCGAGCTTATCCACAAATATATTAATGGCATGCCTTTCATAAAACTGATCTCACAAATATATATCACTTGTTGGTTGGGACTCACGAGAGAAATGTGGGGACACCCACTTAGATGGGAACAAAAACATGGAGAGGGGATAAGGAGGATAAAACCCCTATCCCATCATTTAAAGCAATATGTAACTATTGTGACCAAAATGATCAAGTCGACTTAGTTTGTAAAAGGCTTCTATTTTATTTAAAGATATTTTGGATCTTGACTGAGTATCCTTATCTTTGACAGGGATATTTTGAAGCTTGGTATAGCCATTTAAAGACTCAAGGAGGTCTGTAAACGTCAGAGATCAACAGGGATGTGCATCTCGACCTTGGTTCAGGTTTACAATCATTGTCCATGCATTGTTGTAAAATTTGAATCCTTGTTCACGTGAGTTACAAATTCTTTAATTGGAATGGAACGGTCTTAAATGACCCAAGGTTTATGTAGGATTTTTCAATTCTTTGCCAAACCTTGAAACATATTGGTTTCTAGTTTTTCTAAATCTGTTTTCCTCAGCTATTTTGATTTAACTAGGACGGTGTAGATTAATCGGTTACCTAAAAATTATTTAGGGATTAAAATATGAGGATGGATTCTTTGATATTGAAGATTGAATTTTTAGAATAATACTATGATATTGCTGAGTTCATTATCATGTTGGGAATGATCGGTTCGAAGACATTCTGAATCATTGACTTTCAGGGTTTCCTAATAAAAAAGTATAGTATATTTGGATTTTAACTTACTTAATTAAATCCATGATTTGAGCTTAAGAAGGTCCCTAAGTTGCACAGTGATGTGTCAATCATTTGATTTAATTTCGGTTAAAGTATTTAATTTTAATAATTATTGAGGATCATTTGTGATCCTACATCATATTAGGCAGTTGGTTTAGTCTCATGTACTTGACACATACTCACCATTGACTATTTAATTTGCAATAGATCTTGTATCTTGTTTGCACATTTTCTCATAGTAGTCATTGGAAGACTACTAAACCTAGGATTTTTTGTTATTTGTAGGGCACTTCCCATTTTGGCCTACACTACACTAGGGGTTCTACTCAGTTAGTTAATATACAGATTCAGTAATTGAGCAAATTCTATTGATGACATGCATTCCACTTTTGGCTATCTTTTTTGTCTTGGTTATTCTCAGTTGCTTGGGGTATGTAAAAAGAAACAAGCTATTGCACTTTCATCTTCAGAAGGCAGAGTACAAGGCAGCAGTTACAGTGAGTCAACAAATTCTTTGGCTTTGACAATTATTGACAAAGTTTGGATTCCCACATGATTCTTCAATTTTAATTTGGTGTGCACAACCAGAGTGCAATTCACATTTCTCCAACCCTATTTAGCACCAGTATGACCAAGCATATAGAGATACAGAATACACTTCATTTGTCAGCACATTCAGGATGGATTTCTTTGCTTGGAGTACATGAAACTCAGCAGCAGGTTACGGACATCTTCATGAAGCCTTTTGCATCACCTCGCTACCTTGAATTGCATGGAATTCTTGGGGTTTTAGAATTTTTTCTTGGGGGTGTTAAGAGTGAGAACATATTCCTTCTTCTTCTTCTTCTTTATCTTTCCTTCTAGTAGGATTATTTCCTTCTTTTGGTTCAATATTTCTTTATACATATATTGTACATGAGTACTTCATCAGTCCTAGTTTCTGGGACTCATACTATGGACATGCCACTTCTATTTTGGCCCCCTAGCTTCACTTTTCTAAATGGCTTCTTACTCATACTAGATGTAGTAAGTTCTCATGTTTAGGATTTATAGTATAGGATATTCCCTATATGTCCCAAAAATCAATCCATCCATGTTTCTTATAGTTCTCTATATTATCCATGCGTATGGGAAACATATTCATGATATAATTAATCTATTTCTATCCCAATGTGTCCTAATTTTTTATTATGGAGGATATATGCCTTGGATCTCATCCAAGATTGAAATGGAAAGCATAGAGAGGAGAGGTTATTGATGACTATGATTACTATAAAAATTAGATTATATGAATGCTATTTAAATCAACTAGATATGTTTCTTAATTTTATACCTGGTAAATAGTGACAATTGAGGTGGAAATACTTCCAAATTATGCTTGAAGAATTACAGTTACATTTAATGTTTCAAAGATGAATCAATAATGAATTTGGTGCTGATATACCATTTAAGTTTGGTCATGTTTATTTTAATAGTTACCCCTCTTAAAAGTCATGAGTTGATGGATTAAATTTCACATGTTCTATTGGATTCAATGTGTTAAAAACTCTGCAATCATATAAAATTCCCTTGATGAGAATCAAATGCAAACATTTTATCTTCCTTTGACAACATGCCTAATCATCAGAAAAAATATGAGGATACGAACACATTTCTCAATTTATTAATAAATAAATTTGACAATGTACCTAAGTTATAATGATCACCTTAACAAGTCTAACTTTTCTACCTCTGCATATATCCACATATTTTTAATTATTATTAATATTCTCAATAAGATCATAAAAAATTCAAGATCTTCTTAACCCTAGATTAAGCTTTGAGTGGCCCAATATCCTCATGGTGAAGTCTTGACAATGAATACTTGAAAAAAATATTTGACATAGAAGTTTTTGCATAGAGACAAGACGGTGCTTTTGTATTTTATTAATATCGAATTCAAGCATTACAAATAAATGAGAGAGCTACAATATTTATAGATATTGGACAGCTTCTATCTCATCCACAATATATTGAAAAAAATAACCTAATCTGAGACAAATATGTAGGAATAGCATATTGCCCCTAACTGCCCCTATTTCCCCTCATGGAAATCATTCGGGAACAAAATATGCAAGATAGAACATGATCCCATAAACTAAGGGATAGAAAAACTATCAAAGATTAACTAACTAACTAATTGACAACTAATATCTATTGGTTAAGTTTAAAGTATTTAATTAAATACTTTCACTTACTACATATCACTTCAAATATCAACTAATGATGAATTAATTGCTTAGTTTTATTCATAACATTCCCCCCCTTAATTCATCATACTCTGAAATGAACAGGAGAAAGAAATTCTCTAAAACCTTCAAATTTTGGACGTGCAAGAGACTTTGTGAAGATATATGTGCACTGATGCATATCTGTTAGGGCAATGTTGGAGCTGGATGTTGTTGTTTTGAACATGTTTAAGAATGAAATGTTACCTGCACCTAAATTTTTTTGGTTCATGCTCATGAAAAAATGGATTCTGAATAAGTTTTATTACTCCTTCATTGTCTATATGTAGGATTGTTGGATCTTTATGTGGTATTCCAAATCCTTCAAGTATACTTTGGAGCTATATCACTTCACAGATAGCTCCACCTACTGCATGATATGTCTTATTCTGTGGAGGATCTTGAAACACAAGTATACTTCTTACACCCCCATGATATCAGTCTAGATCCCTAAAAGAATACAAATCCTAAAGTGGATTTCTTGTCATCTACATTTCTTGCATGATTTGAATCTAAATATCCTACCAAGAAGAAGTTATTGTTATTCTTGTATTCTAGGCCATAGTCCATAATTCCTCTAATGTACCTTAGTATCCACTTTTCTAATTTCCAGTGAGAAACCCTTTCTTCTTGCATGAATTGTGAAAGATAATTTACTGCATAGCTGATATCCGACCTAGTGTAAGTCAAGTAGATGATACTCCCAATCAACTGCTCGATAGAGAGTTACATTTACTTGTTGTGATGGATCTGTTCAAGATAGATTGAAGTCTTGTCTCCATAGGTGTGGTAAAATTTTTTATTAGTCCATAATATTGAAATTATCTAGTGTTGTCTTGGCATATTTAAATGGTGATAAAAAGATATGATTTTATTTTTTTCCAAACTTCAAGTCCAAGACAATAATGTAGAAGCCCAAGATCGGTCATGTCAAATGATCATGTTATATCTTTATTTATTGAATAAATCATCCTCATTGATCCTCCAGTGATGACTAGATCATCGACATATACTACAACAATCATTATCTCCCCCCTTTCTTTTTAATATAGAGATTAGGATCGTATGAACTCCTGTTGAATCCATGTTGAATGAGATGCTCATCAATTTTTATGTACCATGCCTGGGAGACTGATTTAAACCATATAGTAATTTTATGAGTTTACATACCTTTTCCTCTTTACCTGGTATGACAAAATCTTCTGGTTGAGTCATGTAAACTTCTTCCTGTAAATCACCATTAAGAAAGGTACTTTTCACATTCATTTGGTGTATATGTAATTTTCACCTCTATATATATGGTAGTTTCAAAATCACCATTAAGAAAGGTACTTTTCACCTGTAAAGGTTATGATATCATTGAGCAATTAAAGAATACACCATCCAAAATATTCCTTTATGATATTTTATGCAATGCACTAGATTGTCGTCATACATTAGAGGTTGCCCTATGCTCCATTCAAATTGTAAGTGATAATTCCCTTGTTACCTTTTCCCATCTTAGTCAATCCCTCAAAAACCTACCACATGTCATATCATTCAGTAATGAGGATATTCATCCTACTACTATCGGTGATCATTCATCACCTTTGTTTATCACATTTTCTATTGGCTGCCGTCATATTAATTGACAATGTATCTGCTTTAAATCTATGGTCCCTATCATTAGTCATGCAGCTGTAAATTCCTGATAGTCAGATCACTACCCTTTTAAGGCTATGAATATACTACTTCAACATGCATCGACACCATCACCTTACCTTTACAGGTTGGGCCCAAAACCCTTCCCACTTTGTTCTAATTCATTAATACATCATGTCAGTTTAGTTTTTTACTTGGTAGACCATGGATCCACACCATGCATGTCATTTCTTATATGGTGTATCAGTACGTTAAATTCTTACATGATGGATATGAGCATATTGTTTTTGCTGACCCCGAACCCTTCAAGTTCTTCCAAATAGACCCAATCACTGCCATGCTTATACCCCCACTTAATCCAGTTCCCTACCATACTATTAATACATATGATGTCAGTGAATCTAGTACTTTAATTACCACATTTACCTCTACATTCACCCCTTCAATCCCTACACATACCACTGATCTTATTTACCCTACCATATCTCCCTCCATCACTACCACTATTCCACCCTTTACTACTTCTCCTAGTCCTACATCCACCACCCCTCCTCCTAATATCCTTGATAATGTTATCCAACAAGATAATGTCCACACTAATGATTCTGATGATGAGGTCGATGTCATAGAACTTATCGATGAAAATTTGTGCAACCTCAACTTTACTCCTCTTGAGGTCGACAAATCCTATTTCCAAGAAACTTCGTTATTATTGTCCCATGTGAATATCAGTTCAAACAACCTCTTCCCTCTACTACAACCATGATTCCTTTCCAGGAAACTATACATACACTGGACCTCATGCCACCTCCTCCATCTCCTTAGGTCACCTTCGATCCCCAACTCGATCCATTCACATGCACCTTACTCATACATGACTCTTATTGGCCTCATATTCCATTCGATCCCACTTACCCTGAAATTTTTTGCACACATGAAGGCTTAACACAATTAGGATTCACACTTGTTGATCTCCTCACCCCCCACATTCTCTCCACTTGTATCATGGATATGTGATCATTATTGTTTCCTATGGCCTTCGTGTCTTCCATTTATCAGTCTTCCTTGCACGTACACACCGTTCCTCTCCACTCACCCTTGGACAATCTTGGATTGACTATATTGGTGGTACCCTTGATCCCAACCATACTGTTATTACCTTTCCTATGCCTTTTGGCCACATTTCTATTTGCAATGATTCCTTCTTTGGCTATGTCCCAAACCTAACTCACTGGTATGCACATGATTTTCCATAACCCCATTTTACTGATGAAGAATATGCTATGTGCATGTCTAATTTACACCACATAGGCTCTTTTTATGATCAACCTCACGCTATCGCATACCATGTCCCAATCCAAATCCTATCGGTTATGACCCTAACACTGACGACCCCCTTGACAAGTTTACTTGAATCCCCACCCCGCGCACAATCAGGGGACACTCAAATTCCCCCCTCACTAGTCACATCCCGATGACTCTCTCTCTCATGCTCCATGGTTCATGTCTATCTTTCCAAGCATTGTCATATATATGGTTCACATACTTTACCTTTATTACCTGATGACACTCTCTTGTTTTGTGGTTCATACTTGACTGTTGAGGGCACAATTCCTAAATGAACCTCACGTCACACACTTACTTTGGGGGGAAATGAGTCTCCTCCCATCTGCACATCTTGCATATCACAACATATCATCACATTCACACAACATCTACACATATTGGTTGTCTTTACTCTTGTTTGCTTATACAATTTACATGTTGCACTTTGTTTCATATGCTAGCTAGATTCTTAGTATGTCATTATCTTTTGTTATATACACATACACATTCACATGGTATCTTTAGGTGAATGCGGGACTTTTACAGATTCTTACACAATGCATGATGCTCGACACTTCTCTTTATCAGTCCCACTGAGGCTCGTAGGGGAATCTACCTTTGTTACTCTCATACTACACACCACAAGTCCTATTATCACAATATTTACTACTTATCATCATTATCACTTACTTTTCGTTGATTTATACATGCTTTAACATACTATTCATTTTTCTAATAAGCTAACATGTACTTTATGTATAGCATTTTCCTTACAAAATTTTATACAACTATGGTTATTTGCTACTTATTGTTTGCTATTATTTTCTATTATTTGCGGGTTATGCCCTATGTCATGCTTGAGCATTGTTTTCTTATGGTTGTTTCAGCCCTAATTATCCTGTGACATTATGAGCAATGTCCCATGTATGTAACCCATTTTTCGCGGTCCCTTTTGTCTTCATAGTCGCTTGTTGCAATGTATTATATTGCATGCTAACTCTTTTACACTAACACTTGTTGTTGGAATCACAATGGACTGGGGGGGTGAATAAGTCCTTTAAAACTTTAAACAATTTCATATTTACTTACTTAAACCATAAACCATTCAATCGTTAATATGTGTATAACATCCCACCCCCCCTGGTTTTTGTAAATTGAATTTTAATGGGGCCTCCAAGGGGAACCCTGGACTTTCGGGGGTGGGGTGTCTTCTTCGAAATGATTCATGTAAGTTGTTTTGTGCAGGTTCCTTCCACTTGTCTAATGGAACCTGTAATCAAGCTGAAGCACAAGCTTTCCTTTTAGCATCAAACTAACAGTGCAAAATGGCATCTCATATCTCTTTATCGAAGGGGATGCAATGATCATTACTCAAGCCATCAAAAAAGGTAGAGCCCTAGACTAGACACTCGAATTTTACATATCCAATGTAGTTTTTTGGATTTCCAAATTGGATTCATGGGAAATTCATCACATTTACCAAGAAGGAAATCAAGCTGTAGATTTCCTTGCCAATTTCGGTGTATCTCAAAGCACCCTTTCCCTTTCAGCCAATGATTGCGGTGAGTGGCTGGGACTAACCACCATTTTGGAAAATGATGCACTCTCTCATGTAGCAAGGTAAAAGTCAGTGACTCATGCAACATTTGATTTAATGGTTCTTTTTTGCCCTCTTTCACTTCATCCTGCCTATCTGTCTCTAACTTTTGTGAAATTTACTCTCTCAATATGGAATTTGGACCATTTCTTGGTCATTTTTTGAGAGGCGAAACACAAGAAATGGAATTCTATGGGCCTATCACGCAGACCCAATTGAAAAATGTATTTCAAATCGATTCCATCTAGGTTTGTAGGGCCATTGAGGCCATTATCAAGACTGATTATCTTCAGAGCTTAGGACACCCTTGGGTCAATGTAAAAATCGCTTCTTTGTTTGTGACCCACCTATTATTGATTGGTGAAGAAAAAGCTGAGGCAATTAATATCGCCCACCATTTCATTCTTCCCTGCCACTTGGTTAGGATCGAAGAGGTGGTTTAGGGGTTCTGTTTGCCTTCCTGTTTCATGCTCGATGGGGTAGATGTGAGCGTAAAAGGGGTGGATAGGGAACTAGTTCAAGAATTATAGAAGAGAAACAAGGTATTATGGAGGTTTATTGTAGCAGTACATATGAAATGCAGATCCAAGGTGATAGAAGGTGCTTCCATCTCTCAACTCGATTTGGAGGAGCTGGACATGCCTATAGGTCTAATTCCCTCGCGTGTGACTCGTCTTCGAGAGCATGGTGTATCATCATACACTCTTCTCCTGTAGGTCTCCCAGCAGCAAGCTCCTGTCCATCACAACAGCTCCAGGCTTCGCCAAGTTGCTCCTATGGAAGGGTAAATCTTATGCCCTAAGATTGAGATTGTTGATGTATCTAGCTAACGGCAGCAAGGCATGTCAATATAGTTATTATATATGGTTTTTGGACTAGGGTGAGATAATTTCACAATGTCATTTCTTATCACCCTGTTTTCATTATGGATACTAGTTTTTTGTATCAATGTGATAGGTTTTATGGATACTTTGTTAACCACCTTGTTGTTTTCAGATCTTTTATACATACTGTAAAAGGGAGAGGACTTAAGAACCCCCCGGTTCATAGCTCCAGTAAAAATCATTTACCTTATTAAAAAAATGTGTGCACAACATCATACAACATACATTCAAATGACCACGAACAAGAGATGGAACACCATAACACAAGATATAAGTGGTAAACGCTCAAGGTGAAGAAAATCCACTGAAAATTCTGATTATATTACTCAAATCAAAAATATTTAGTGAATCACCAACTCCATAAGGAACATCAACTCCTAGTTTAGTAGAGCACCAACCCTACAAAGAACACCAACCCCTAATTTAGTAAAGCACCAACCCCACAAGGTGGATGCAACCCTATAATATGATCAAACACCCACTCAACCACCTTTTAATGAAGATCTCAAATGTTTTGTTGCTGCAAAAATTGATGGAGATCACCTATTTAGCTCACACACCTTTAAACCCTTGCTCAAACCCTCATTCACCTAGCTCGATATATCTCTCACTTTCTTCACTTGTCTTGGCATCAAACCCTTTCACACATAAACTCTATCTATCAATCCTCAACCTATTACACACTTCTCTCAACTCTGAAACTCATTCCTTCATACCTAGTTACACACTTCACATGGGTCACACTTTTTCCCTCTCAAGTAACTAGTGCAAATTTGAATTCAAACCTAACACTTTTATACCCTTCTCAACTCAACAAACATAAAAGAGGTCAGGTCCTCCCTACCTTTAGTTTTCAACCCAAATACAACTTAAAATAAATCCCATAAAAACATTCATATTGGTCCCATATAGGTCGGCCATGCCCAAATGCACCAAACTAGCTCAAAACAAGCTCAAAACCCCATCACCTAGATGAGCTAAAACCAAAAATACCAAAACCATGATTAGTTAAATCTCCAAAAATTCATCACACATGTGAAATATGACATAAAAAATCATCCATGGTCATTAATTATCTTTCACCAATCAAATAATTCATAACACAACTCAAAAGGCTCATATCCTTCACCAAACAGTTATTTCCAGCACCCTGTCTTCACCTTTGGGCCTTAAGACCACCCAAGAAAAAATCAACTATTACATGTAACCACTCATTGGAATCCTTGAGACTTGTAGATCAAATCCATGTATACTATAGCTCATTAAACATCCATATGTGCAAACCAAACCAACTTTCATCTTCACCAAATTGAGCTGCCTAGAAATTAGTTTTACAAACTCGAGTAGTTTGCACTCTTTATGCCACTTACAAGACCTCTAAAGGACTTAATTGGGAAAAAAAAACATCCTTTTCACTTTCCACTTGATATCAAACATCACCCAATCCAAAACATGCAACATCTACCTCAATATTCTACCAAAAGTAGTTCTGCCCTGAGAAACAAAAAAACCTTCTCCACAAATTGAGCTAGATGACCCATCAAATATCATCATCACAAGAAAAACCATATAGCGTTGGAAATCTCTCTGAATCCTATTTCCAGAATACCTTACATTTCCTTCCAAATCCAAGTGGAAGACCTTCAACCAAGTCCATCTTTAAAAACTGCTTGAAACTGCCTCAAAACTGACCTTATGGTACCAGTCTTCATAAATAGGGCACACTTTTCCATTTATAAGTACCACATGATCTGAAATCATCATGGAAATTAATAAAAATTCTCATACTATAAACAATATCAATTTATTTTGCAACTCCTTTGGACAACCTTGTCCCAAACTGGACTTCTTCAGAAACTTGCTTGTTTGAGTGGGGGGCACTCATCACCACATGCTCTACCATTCCTTTCTATGGAAACATGGAGGATTCATTATACATCATCCAATCATCATACTAGCACAAGAAATCAATTCTAGGCACTTATGAGAAATATCTCTCCTATTGCTTTTGAGCTAGGGTTTCAAGCACACAAAAAATTGTTTATCTTCTTAACATTTGTTCATAAAAAACTGACGATAAAACCAATCCATTATTTTTGTGAAACCTTCTTAAGTCAACGTAAAATCATCTCTGAAATCCACAAGGTCCCATGTAAAACATACAATTCAAGGTGAGCATTAGAAGGTGCAATTCGAGCTAGAAATCACCTTCTTGTTGACCTTGATTCACCAAAACCAACATAACTTGCAAAATATTCTTCAAAATGAATCCAAATTTTTATCACACCTCTAGAACACCCCTTTTCATCATCTTAAATCATCATCAACATGGCTCAAATATTTCTCCATATTCTCAACCCATCTCATTTGCATGACTAGCCCTTGGGGTTTTACATGGTTTAGGCTAGGGTCAATTGAACCAACACTATAACTCATCATGAAACCTCTCCAAAAGGTCCGTAACAAACCTCTATAATACATCATGACAATCACTTACCTACATTCATACATGAGCTCACTTGTGGCTCTACAACTCATCCTCATGCCTCCAAACACCTAGACTAGGTCTAGATGAACACCTACAACTGAGTCTTCAACATGTACCTACATCATGAAACTCATGTGAGTCATACTAAGAATCCTCCAAAAACTATTCCATCCATGCTGTCATTACCATGAGCTCCTCAAGCCACCAAACAACATCCAACCATCATCCTCCATTAACCTAGACTAGCTAGGTCACCTGATAAGGTTTTCTAGATCAAGCCAATCTTACTGAATCACCTCATGTCATCATGAAGGCCATCTTGGTTAGAAAATCAACCAATGTCACCATACTAGCTGACAAATATTATAATTACTTCATCAAATCCTCTTTGTCATTAATGAGTCTTTTACATCAATGACAACACTGTAAACACAAGTGATGCCAACTAATCTCCCCCTTTGTCATTGACAGAAAACCACCTAAATTTCTCCCCCTTTTTACATTAATGAAAATCAACATACATGTACATTTAGGCTCACAAACTTATTTTCATCCTTCATCAGCTTCATAGACCACATATTGGTTAGAAACATCAACCAAAGTATTCATACGAGTTCACAAACTAGTAATTTCTCACAAAATTCTAATTTTTACCTCTTTCAAAGCAATTTATGACTGTACTCCCCCTGGGAAAGAGAATACACAACACCTATACATGCTAACAATGATATTACAATGCTAAAAACATCTTTCTTACCTCTCTCTTGAGTGAAATCATCACACAACATCATCATTAGGACTCAAGAACTTGTTTTCTTCACCTTATACCCTGTTTTTGACCTTTTTCAACCTATGAGAGCATTGTATCAGTCCTTGGACTATGTACATGCCTCATCCTTATGCCAATAATCATGATTTTTGGGCTTAGAACATGAACTCAGCTCTTATATGATCTACTTCAACTTACACATACACATACTTGACTTCAAATTTTCATATCTTGTCATTGCACAACCTTGGGACTGAGTTCCTTAAACTGACTCTTCAGTGCATTTTGAACCAACTTTGGCTCTCTCTAGAAGACCACACATACCATGAAACAACTTCTCATCACTCCCCTTAGACTTATGATATCCCATTCTAGAAGAAAGTGCAAAAGTTAGGCTCCTTACCTTGCTCACTTGTCACGAAGATAACTCACCTACCTTGCCTCGACCCTAAAGCTCTATTTCTATCTTTCATAGTTTCTTTAGATGAGATTACCTATACCCTAAGGATTTATAGATGTGATCATCCTTCATTTTCTATGAAACCCCTTCTATATCAATTATAACACCTCTTCACCTCTGGTTAGGATTTAATATGGACTCCCTCTTAGTCAAATGCCTTCTTAGACCTGCCACACACGCAAAAATTCATGTCAAACCTATTGAAGTTCTAATCACTTAAGCTCAACCAAGACTAATAAACCTAGTCTAGCACCTCTTCACTGTCACATTAGCTTATTCATCCTTTATAGCAATTAAAGCACCTAGAGAGGCTCAAGAATGACTACCGTTGGCTTGATGGCTTTTCACATACTTGTAGTTTCATATTTTGGAGCGAAAATTACCATATACAGTCCTCACCTTGTTATTCTTGCACAGACCTGATGAAACTTTTTCCTTCTGAGGCCTGACAACCTTGTTTTGATCTTCAAATGTAAGTTTAAATGCATGAACATACCCTTACTCTGCTCTTACACACTTTGGCCATGTATACACATTTAAATTTAGCTTGATACACTATCTCAAGCTTAATAAACTCATAGATAGAATTAAACACATTCATTTGTTAACTGAGGACTACCTTTTGCAACTCCCAACCCTGATAGATTTCTGGCATTCTTCAAACACCTTTCTCAAGCAAGAACCCTTTGATACATCTTAACCATCATTCAAGATTAAAAACTCACTTACAAGCCTACACATCTCATGATCAAACCTATAGCATTATGATTGCTCATGCATGGATCACTTCAACACAAGTGAATACAATTTAGACCATCCTTATGAGATTAACACACTTGTCTAGCATAATCATCCATGTCACACCTCTTAGATCATCTGAAACATGTCTAAGAGATCCATACTTGTATCATGTCATTTGATGTAAAATAGCCACTTGAGGAACATCAAACTACTTCACATATGCTCTTATAACACTATATCTTTTGTAAGTAATGAGCTCAAACACATAACCTGCCATTTGCATGTTTGATTAGCTTCTTGGATCAACATCAAAGAGTATTTTCTCCCTTTTTGATCCAAGAACAACCTTCTAACCATCTCATTATTCTCCATATCTACTTACACAAACTACTAGCCCAACCCAGTGACAAATTCACACCTAAATTTTGAGGCACTCACCTTCATGGAGAAATATTTCCTGTTATGAGTACCCATTTTCATCTTATTGTTATCATATTCTCCTTTCAATCCACTATTTAAGAAAATTTCCCTAGATTTGAACTAGTTTACCTCATTTAGGTCTCTTAAACAAAAAATTTCAATACTGTCACATAAATGAAGGTTGTACAAAGTCATTTATTCTTGAAACTTTGAAATATACTTTCTAAGCATGCCAATTTCATATGGTTTAAATTTAAGAATATTTCATTCATGAGAACTCAATTCATAGCAATTTTCTTTAACCCTAGATTAGGGCTTCCACTAAGTCCGAGAAGGATGGTTTTTCCATATCTTTCTCATTCTAAAGTTTCAACACTCCAAATTTGTTCAAATAGTCCTGAAAAAGAATACCTCACCTCTTTTCTTTATAAGTGATCGTTGAAAACATCCATACTTCTTACCTTTCCAAGATTTTCTTGAATCTAAACCCCTAAATAGGGTACTTCCAGGATGTGAAGACTATATTTTAGCTTATTTTGCTTCGTCTTTTATACATCAATTCACTGATCTTCCTAGAAGATGGTCTTATTTCAAATTTTCACTCTTTAAAACTTCTTCATACCTTCATAGGCCCGTGAAAAATCCCTAGAAACCCTCATATACAGTTTGTGACTTACATGTCTTCTCCATATTTTTAAATAACTGTGTAAACCTTAAGACCCTTAATAGTTTACCAAGCATATTTCTTAAGTTCTTCTCTATCTTAAATGATATCAGGGAACATACCATACAGAGATGTGACCATACATTCTTCATTTGACATTTATACACCAAGAGGACACAAACTCCTTTTGATCTCAACCATCATTGACTCAGAACAAGGCATGACTCAACAACTTGACTCCATAACATGCATGCACATATTGGTTAAGCTTGTTTATATTCCCATATCATCAACCTTTTGATACCATTACAAAACTTCACATACTAAATATACTCTCAAATATACTTTATGTAGACACTATAACTTTACTCAATCATGACACGTCATGTTTTGATTCAAAACTGACTTCTCATGACAAAAAAAAACCTTTTGACAAATCATCATGGCTTAAACTCAAACAAATACACTTGAATCAACCTTACACAAACAAGGATCATGAAAAACTTCCCTTGACACCATACCATGACACTTACACAAGATGTAATTTCTACATACTAACAAAGCCTTATGCTCAGACCTAGGGTATGCACAACTTGATATGCTTAACATAATGAGACAATGAAACTTTTTTTTTAGTTGAGATCACAACATGACTTCACACTTTTGACTATGACACCATGACTTATGACTATGTTCTTTAATGTCAACTCATTATCAACAAGAGGCTTCAACCATTAAGAATCCATGACAAACTTTAAGATCTAAGCGTGCACCTCAGGGATCTATTGAAAATAATCATACCATTATCACTACTGAACAACCAAGGATGACAACAAGACATACTTTGAAGTTATGATAACATACCTTGTCATGATTTGACATCATAATAAAATCTCCACAACAACATACTTCAATCAACTAGTTGCCCCTCTTCTCAATGCTTCATATGAACCATTATACCTCTAAGAAGCCAAGTAAAGGTATGACACATCTTGATCAATCTAGAAGAGAGACCTAAATAGGTCCCAAGTGCTCTTAGATACCTACACCTCATCCTTTTCATCTTGTTTCTGATCAACATTTTGTGACACACCTTATCTTGCATCCATTTTAGCTCTTGGTGAACTATAATTGGCCCTTATAGGTTCCCATGATCTATTTTTCCTTCTAGCCTACACATTAGGCCCTTGAAAGTTACTTCATTTCCTTATAAGTCCATAACAATCCCTAGAAACATGTCCAACCTTATTACAACTTAAACATACAACTAGACTCTCGCCTTTGTAGCCTTCAACTTGACTAGGTGGATCATACACACAATATCTAGCAACATGACCTCTCTCATTGCAATTATAGGATACTGCACTCTTATCTTTCTCACCCCTACTATCTATCTATGGATGATCATCTCTAGCATACCTCCTAAACTCCTTTTCCATATGACTAAATCCATTACAAGTAAAACAATAACTATTAAATGATCTCTCATACCTTGAAACATTTAGCTGCCTAACTGATTTTGTCTTCACGTTGTCTTTGGTGAAGATATCCTTGTTTCCATCTGTGATGCTTAGAACACTATCTTCTTACATCTTATCTTTTCCCTTGAGGTCATCACTAAACCCCAAACCTGCTTTAGCACTTGTTGATCTATTTTTCTAAAGAAGATCATCAATATCCTTGGTGATTTTCTTAAATTTCTAAAGGATTTATCCTTCTTACCAGGATCCAACAACTCTGCTCCTTAAAAACTCTATATAATCTTCAAATTTGGTGCACATTCTCTCTTTGTCTTACAAACTTGTGACTAGGAACTTTACATTTTCTTATAAAATCTTGATTGACTCATTAAGCTTGCTTGTTTCAGACTAGTGCTTTTCTTCTGGATCATGATTATTATCTTCAAATCCTTTGACTTGAGATATCAACTTTTTGCTCTTCTTTTTAGCATGCCTTAACTTATTTTGGACATATTATAGATCATCTTCTTCTTCCTCATAATCTATGTAGTATCCTAATATAAAATCACCTAATAATGAAGAACCATCACTAGTAGATCTCATGCCATCTTTATTCATGAACAACACCTCATTTCCAACATCTTCATGATCATATTTAGACTCAGAATATGAAACACCACTACCAACATTAGACAAGTAATACTCTTCCTTTGTATAAAAACTCTTCTTCTTGTTGTCAAAATTCTTAAATATATTCTTGATTTTAACATACTTGTGATACTTCTTGTCATGATCTCCATCATGCTCATGTTCAAGATGATCTTCCTTCTTGTGCTTATGAGGACAATTGATAGAAAAACCACATTTAAAACATTTATAAGGAAGTTTACCTTTGTATTTACTAGAGCCAACCTTCTAGCAAACATTACAAAGATTTCTTCATCTTCAAACTCAGCAGCATCATCAACCTCATTAGTCTTCTTGCCCTTGGTATTCATTTCAAATTTGATAACAATCTCTTTTTTTAACTGGTTTGGAATAAAAAATCCTCATCTCATAGGCATTCAAAGTACGATGCAACTCATCCATCTTCAAAAGAGTCAAATCCTTGGCTTCTTCAAAAGCAGACACTTTGGAATCATGTTAGAAATTCTAAGTACTGAGGGGGGGGGTATGAATCACTGTTTGTTCAAAAAATTTACAAACATTTCCATTTCCTTAATATTATTATGATGAACATAAAAAACCATACACAAAATAATAATAATAGAGCATACATAGAGACACAAAATTTAATGTGGGAAACCCAAACTGGGAGAAAAACCCACTTAAACCAAGAACTAGTTTAGTGTTGGACCACGATTGTCGTTAGACCAAAAACCGTAGGAATTAATCTTTGCTATAATCGCCAGAGTTAGGATCCATGAGAGGTGGTTAGTCCATGTCACAAAACTCACAGGGAGCACTAGACGCACATGCCAACAATCCCCCCAGTGTTACCTGATTGAATTTCAAACTTGAGACCTGGTGTTCTGATACCATTTGTTGGACCATGATTGTCATTAGAGTAAAACCTGTAGGAGTTAATCTCTATTACAATCGCTAGAGTTAAGATCCACGAGAGGCAGTTAGTCCATGTCATGAAACTCACAGGGAGTGTTGGACGCACATGCCAACAATTTTGTTATAATTAGTGGTGTTTCCCCTAATTATCTAACATTCCTCTTTGTCTCAATTAGTTAACGACACTTCCTTAATTAACTAGCCTTCCCCCATCCTAGATTCCAATTAATGACACTTTGTTAGTTATAATTTTCTTTTAATTAATTAATTAATCCTTTCAATATTGTATTTAACTAATAAACCTTCTTCTTAGTTAAACCCCCTTTCAAATCCTTCAAATCCTACTAATTTCCCTCTAAATTATCTCCAAATGGATTCTACAAGCTTAATTTGGTCTATTAATTAATCCTAGTTGATTAATTAAATCACCCCTAACTCCCGCTTAGGTGTTAATCTCTAATTAATCTCTTCTAATCATACTTATCCCTTTCTAAATCTACTTTACCTTTATCCCACATTCACTAGGATACAAGCTTCTCTAAAGCTAGAAAGCTATATAAAGAACCTAGTACACCTTGTCCAAACTTACACCATGTCCTTGTAAGACATTTACACTTGATAAGAGCATTTTCATGTTATTGAAAAGCTTGATTCAAATCTGTACTTTCTACTTGGCCAAAAGTAGTAAGAGAAGAACCAAAAATGGCAATCAAGCCATATTAGCGAGATCTCTTCCCCTTCCTTGAAGAATCCCTGGATCGTGCTTGATTACATTTAGTTCACAAAGGAAATATCTACGATTCAAAATCACATCCAACAATCAAAAGAGGTGTACATTTAATGTTAAAATGCATAGTTAAATAAGCTTTCTTTTATGCTTTATCGTGATGTTTTTGTTTAGATTATATTACACTAGAATCTACTTGGTGTTAGCTTCATTCCATAGCTTAGTGTTACTATAATATATGCATAAATATGGCACGCCTTATGGGACACCCCTTTGTCTTATTTAAATTATTCATGTTTTCTTAATTTAAGCTCCATTTTACATGCCCATTATTTCAATTTGTTAAAATAATTTTGTTTTTAAGCATGCATCATGATGTTTAATAGTGTTGAGTGTTCCTTTTAGGTATTTAAGAGGTAAAATGTCGTCAAATTTTAGTATTGATGAGAAAAATTTAAGCTTTATGTTGTTTTTTTCTCAAATTTGATGTTTTTCTATGCAAGAATAAGTTCCTTGCACTAGCGTGCATCTAAGTGCGCTACTGTATCACATTCCTTATACTAGCGTTCATTTGTGTGCATCTACGTTCTGTTGCATGCGTTTGTGTTTTACTACACACAGTAGTGTTACACTAATTTTTGCTTGTATGCACTAGCATTCCATTCCTTGCGCTAGCATTTCTGTCTACTTTTCTACTTTTTGCGCTAGCGTTCACCTTTGCATGTGCTAGCGTTTTATTGATTTTTGGCTTATTTGCATTGGTGTTCTATTTTTTTCCACTAATATTCATTTACACACGTGAGCGTCTTTCTGTCCATGTCTATGTCCATCTGCATATGCTAGTGCTTCACTTTGTATTTTTGTTTTATGCATCTGCATATCATTCACTGCGCTAACTTTCCTATGTATGCGCTAGCATGTTGTATCAAAATTTTCAAAAAAAATCCTTAATATTTTAGTTCTGATTTTCAATTTCCTATTGTTTTATACATGTTCCTAATTCTAAATTTGTAGGTTATTTGTTGAAATTAATGATAAAATTTCAAATAATTTTTATAAATCTCCTTTTCACTATAATTTGATCGGAGCCACGTATTCTCTTCTTTTGCACTTTCAAGCGATCTTTAGAATCAGAAACAAAAATAATTTTGGATGTTTTTTTGACATTTTGATTGTCATTTGAAAATATGGCTAGTGCTTGATATTTTGGTTTAAAATGTCCATGTTGGTTTAATTTTATCAAACACCACGTATGCTTTTCTCTTGCGCTTCTAAGTGACCTTGAGAAATAAAAATGGTTACAATCTTTAATAAATTTCTAACATGTGGTGATATGGAAACCTGCTAATCCTTTGAGTGTAGGACCATCTACGCCAATCAAAGACAAAATCAAAATGAATAGCTAACACTTTGTGTGTAGATTGCCTTGGTCAAAGAACAACGATTAAGACCAAATACATTTTAAACAAAGATAAAAACGAACAACTCACACTGTATTTGTAGGTTTTGATAAGGGATAAAACCCATCCACTTTAAACTATGGGAAATTCTTTGGCTTAAGCCATAAAAATCATTGTGAGGAGTACCACAAGAACCCTAAAGTAGTCAACACATTGAGGGAATTGGCTGACGAAATGGGAAGTGCCTCAAACGCCTACTTGACTAGTAAAACTAGTGAGGAATATCAAACATTTTCTGTATGATGCCTCTTTCATTAATTTGATTGTGGGTTAACAGTCCCTTTTTTAGAATTGATTCTAAAATAGTATACCTCTCTTAGAAAAATATTGGTGAGTTTTGAGAACAAAATCCATAGGAAGTTATTTGGCATTGAGTCCAAATTTTCCATATCTATTATCATTTGTATCAAACAGTTACTAAGTAAAAAAATTTCATAGTTTTTGATTAACTAAAATTGGAATTTTATCTAAGTTAATCTAAATAGAAATAGTAATGGAATAATTAATATTAATTGAAACACTAATGCTAGATAATTTTTATTCGATATTAAATGAAGTGAAATAAATAAAATAGAAGGGATAAGATACTAACCTGAATATAACTTACCTCATTCTGTGCTGGACTTGAATAGGTTGATATGTAGGATGGACTGGATGTGGAGATGTTGTTCTAGAAATTGTAGAAGTTGGAGATCTGGCTGAACTGGGGCACCTGGGAGTGAACTGGGGTGCCTAAGGACGACCTGGTATGTAGTCTGGGTGCTCTGGTCCATAGAAAAGCTCAGGATCTAGTTCTAACAATATCGCTATGTATTCACAATGTCTTTGTCTCTATTGTACCGTTATCACAATATCTCTACTTATGTTGCGAATAATCTGATATGAAGATCTACTTGTAAAACCCCATACAAAACATCAATTCCTAAAAAATAAAGATGCAAATGAAGGGGTCAGACTGACCTTAGCTGCCACAATGGTGGATTTAAAACTAATCGCTACACTACATTCCAGAACCAATGTAGTTCTGTGTACTTGTGTGTGTAATTATGTGCCTAGAGTGCCCTGATACCAATGAAACGAAAGTAGGGGCAATAACTAGATGTAAAGATGTAAATGGTAGATGGAATAAAATGAATGCAACCCTTCCCCCCTATGCTTGTGTGATGCAGATGTAAAAGATTCCCAATGTAGTCCCTTGCCTTAGTAGATAGCTACCCTTGATAGATGATAGTCCAACCATAATATGACAAGTATGTTATGTTTATATATGGATCTCTTCTTCAAATTTCAACACTAATGACCCGAAGCACCGACTACTACTTAGGGGAATGAACGGGATAGTAAAAAGGACCAACCTTGAATAAATAAATTAGAACCAAGATTTATGGAGACAAGGGAACCTAAAATCATGGACTGGGGCACCTTAAGGTGCCCCAGTGCTACCTTAAGCACCCTAGTTACAGATTGGAGATAACAAACAACAAAATAACGACACCTGACACTTGTTGAGAGATTACCAGTACTGAATAGACAACTGACAACTATGTAAGACAAACGATGATGACGACCAAACTAGGGCATTGGTCATTAGTGAATATTTATTATGCGATATCCATGATATCCATATATAAAATAACATACTTGGTGGTATAAATGTAATAGTAAGTGCGTGATATTGTGACTAAATTTTATACCTTGTTTTAGAACAAGGTGAAACTATCCCAAAGTTGTGCCACATATTTTTGGTTACAATTTTTTTTTAAAGCATATCCTCCTTTGTAATTTTGACTCCCCCTTTGTCAAAAGAGCACTATCTAAAGTGTTGCCAAAATTGTACCAACCACTTTTGGATACTTAAACCTTGTTTTCATTAAAACTTGATTTTGAGTGTTGAAAGTGTTATTACATTGCCCACATTATATCAATTCATTTTTAAACTTAAATCTTGTTTTTCTTAAACTTTATTTAAGTGTTGAAATTATATTGTTACGTTGCTCGCACTGTATCAACCATTTTTATACTTAAACCTTGATTTCTTAAAAGTTGATTTGAGTGTTGAAAGCATGTTATATTGTCTACATTGTATCAATCCCCTTTTTATACTTAAATATTGTTTTCTTAAACTTAATTTAAGTGTTTAAATTGCATTGTTACCCTACTTGCATTGTACCAACCATTTTTATACTTAAGTCTTATTTTTCTTAAACTTGATTTAAGTGTGGAAATTTGCGTTGCTATGCTACCAGAATCATATAACCCCTTTTTAATACTTAAATATTATTTTCTCAAAACTTGATTTAAGTGTTGAAATTGTGCTGTTGCATTATCAAACAACTTTTGAAACATTTACACATAGAAAAATATTCATTTTTTTGTCATTACACTGCTCATTTTTTTCTAGATTCATTGTGACACTTGCCCACAATTTTCAAATCTTTGCAAAACATTTCCCATCATGGCACCTAAAATTCGTTTGGAACATAGGAGACGTATATCAAATACTTTCCTTCAAAACCCTTTGGACCCATTATCTGAAAAGGAACAAACACTGGTTGACCATAGTGGAGACGAGGGATCAAATCCTTAAGGTACCTTTGAATATGAACCCACCCACATATATAACTTCCTCTTCTAAAATAGGGATCAAGTATTAGTATGGTTAGTAGAGTTAGGGGCCAAATTGCCACCTAAATTTGATCCGAACATCCTTACAAACATGATTCGAGAAGAAGACATAACATAACCTCCTCCTTATCAAACAATTAAGGACATATTAGACCCTAGACATGTTTCTACCTCGGCCCAGCTTGAAGAAAACAATGAGGAAGTAAAATCCCCTAATACTAAAACTAGCTATCGCATACCATTTATTTTAACCAAGTGCGAAGCTAAAATAGATGGGGAAGAACCTAAACAAGACCCCCACATGAACCTCAACCATACCCCACAACAAAAAGGTCATCGTACAACAATATTTACAATCTCTTAGTTGCTAGTTAGCAAACCTAGATTCATATGTCCATCAGGCATTAGTAGAGTTGCGCGTACTGAAAAACCTAAGGTGACTTATGTAGAACATTAAAATGAAAAATATGGGAGTGAAACATCAAAATATAACCATGTGTACATACCCTCCACACCTTCATGTGTCCAAGTATTCTACCAAGAGTGGCAATCCATGTGATGTAGTCAGAAATCAAACTAATTCTATTCACCTTATTAGAACTGATGCACAACTCCATTTCTACCATTTAGGCTTCAGGAAAGTTACATGTTCTTATAGACCATCCCCTTAAGATATACTATTTCTAGATAATTCACCTTTTTGTACTAAACCGACTAGTTCTACATGTTCATGAAGATTCAACTATGTGAACTTAGCCTTTAAAATGGACCAAAACAACTATATAGTTTTGTGGACTTACCTTTGGCAAACTTGTCTTCCTAAGTTTCTTAAAAGCTTGCTTCTAACTCATTCATAGATGGAACATTCCTTTGATGCTCAAAACTATCTAAATTCCTTTTCCAATACCCTTGAAGGTCCTTCAAGAGTTTGTAAAATTTTAGATTCTTAGTCCTTTGTTTGCTTACTTTTCCTATCAAGCTCCTTTTACCCAACTTAAGTCTTCTTGTAGCCCTATTAGGCAGATTTTCTAAATTTAAATCTTGATAGAATGACTCAAATTACAATTTAATCACTATTTCTGACACCCTTTTGTCTAGTTCACATGTGTAAGGAGTTTCACAGGTACTTTCTTTTCAATATTTGCTTTAAATCACCTTTCCTTATTGTCTAATTAGGTCTCTTGGTTGTGTCTTTACTATTCTCTAGACTAGCAAGAGATTTAGAAGTCCCTCTATGTCTTGAGCTTATATATCATTTAATTCTCTACGAGGAGGGTTATAAGATGATAAATTCAAATTCCATACCTCTGTTTTGTGGTTTTGACCTTTTCTAATCTCACTGTACAATCTTCTTTGTTATCCACTGTTAGATGCAATCACCAAATGGATTATCCTTAACTTTAAATATTCCTTATATGTTGTTAGAAATTTTTAGGGTATATTTTATAATATTCAATCGAATACCTCCCATTTTATAGTCACTTATAGCTTGTACGCCTAGCTCTTGAGATCACTATTTTGCACCTATAGGTCTAAGTCAAGTCTGTCACCCTAAACTATCACTTGAAGTGTTGTCAAACTCTAAATCTTCATAAGAACATTTAGAAAGAACATTTATATCATATAATAAAAATTTCCATACTTCCTATCTCATGTAGGCTCCTTATTTATTATGCATATGATCTCCTAGTTTCCAACCTTCATGCATATCTACAGGCCACCACTGTAACTGCCATATTTTTATCCTAGCCACGAGGGTCTCAAAGCATCTTAGCTTCATAAGCTTGTGTATTTGGACTCTATAGACTTTAATTTAAGTTATTATATGATGATTTTCTTCCTAACACCCTCATTAATCCCTTTCTTCTAACCCTAATGAGGGTTTCCAAACTCAGAAACTGAGAACTCAACTATTGCTCTATAATGCACCTTTTCCCAAACTCAAAGAATTGAAGTTTACCCTAAGGTCTGTAATACTAACCTCAAACACCATGCATCATCAGTGAAACCTTATACATCATTTCTAATAACAAAAAAACATTTCATACAGTGCACAACTACTTTGCATGATTCTTGATAATGGTTACTTCTTCACTGTTATAAATTTCCTTAGAGAGTTACCTTGTCTTGTAACATAAGATTTTTGGAGAAGAATAATTCAATCCTATAGATTATTTCCCTTTTTCTCTCACTCTAATATTTAAGAGAGACCTTCTCTCACTGCTCCTATGACATTTAGTGGATTCTTCACAGATTGCTACAGCCTTAAAGAATGCACCCTCGTTATAATCCTCTACAAAACTATAAAAGATCCATAAACGACCATATAAAACTATGGAATAATCTTCTTTCAATTTGAATCTCCTAAGAATGACATGCATAGAGTTATACAAATCACTAACAATGCACAACTATAAACATCTACACAAGAACAATGCATACACATAACTTTTGCTTCTTAGAGCTCCCTTCACATTGATCAAACTTTCAGATGATGGATTCAAAAATGGTTATAAAGGATTTAAATATGCCTTCATTCACATTATAACTGGTTTTGGTCCTTTATATCCTTCCATTTTTTCATTTTGTGTTACATTACATTATTAAATGCTTATACCTAGTCTAAAACCTAGGATTCTGAGAAATAGGTCACACTTTTGGTCTTATTAGGATCTTTAGACCTCATTATAGTTTCCACCATCAAATTTCATGTGTTAAGACTCCAAGAACTGACTAAAACAACTATTATACTACAAATTTTCCTTCAAGGATTTAAATTGGCATTTTGGAGGGAAATGTCCAAATTTGAATTTGTATAGGCCTTATTCAAAATTAGCTTACCTAAACAACTCTAGAGGACTCCTGAGACTTGATAACACACTTAAGAATCCAAAATTGATAATATTAACCTATATACAATCTAGGAAGTTGATGTTCATGCATCATACTCCCAAGGGAAAAGAAAAGCTTCTCCACACTTGTACTTTCTCTCTTGTTCTCTTTCTTTCTTTCTCAGTTTCCAGTTAAAGAGGATCATTTGAAAATTTTATTTCATTGAATACCAACTCTAATCCATCCTTACCAACAATATTTTACCTTCCATAGGTTGGTTCTTCCTTAAAATTCTCAATGTCTTGATCAAACTATTGCTTCTAGGAATGTACATAGTTTCTTGTGTCTCAAACTTGAGCATATACCCCTGATTTATGGTAATGTATGATGTACCTTCATCAATCATGTCTATGAAACTATCTCTCACATTTCCTTTTAGTTTTTCTTGAATCATCTTTTCTTTAAAATGATATTATATTAGCCTTAGCTCAAAAGTGTCATCTTTCCTTGACTGTAACTCAACCACTGAACCTGTATTCTTGTCACTTTCATCTTGTCCTTGTTCTTTGTCAGCTTCTTGATCTCTTATCCTTCCTCTTTCTGATCTATTTTTTGTTGTTGTAAGGTTTGATTGCTTTATATCCTTGTCATATATTGAAATTTGTACTATTTTGTTCACTTGTTCTTGTTTTTTCCATTCTAACTTCACCATGCTACTTGCCAATTTTTCTTCTCCTTCTTTCCTCTCAGTTGTACCTGCAAAATTAAAACTCAAAATAGTAATAGAATCAAAATCAAGAGGCTCGCATGCCTCATTCATATTCCTTTTTCTATGTTCTTCCTTGTCTTCTCTCTTAACTACTTCACTCAACCTTTGCTGATCACTTCTCTCATCTTTATCAACTGATTTCTCTCTCACTAGACCTCTTTGTTGGTCTATGAGCATTATAATATGCACTTCTCTACTCTCTTTTTCATATCTTTCTTGTTTCTCTCTATCACCTTCATCACTTACCTCTTCTTGGACTGAAACCATCTCAATCTCTCCCTCAAAATCTTTGTTCAAATATGACTTCTAAGGCTTAACAACCTTGTACAATATCCTTTCACATATGATGCAGGCGCATAACTTCCAAGCATATATATATAGGTTAATATTATCAATTTTGGCATCTTAGGTGTGTTATCAAGTCTCAAGAGGCTTCTAGAGTTGTTTAGGTAAGCTAAGTTTGAATAAGGCCTATACAAATTTAAATTTGGACATTTCCCTCCAAAATGCCAATTTGAATCCTTGAAGACAATTTTGTATTGTAATAGTTGTTTTAGTCAGTTCTTGGAGTCTTCACACATGAAATGTGATGGTGGCAACTATAATGAGGTCTAAAGATCTTAATAATACCAAAAGTGTGACTTAGTTTTTTAAAATCCTAGGTTTTAGACTAGGTAAAAGCATTTAATGATGTAATGTAACATTGAGAAAATTAAAGGGTGTAACGGACCAAAATTAGTTATAAGGTGAATGAAGGCATATTTAAATCCTTTGTAACCATTTTTTAAGCCATCATCCGAATGGTCAATCAATGTGAAGGGATCTCTAAGAAGAAAAAGTTATGTGTTTACACTGTTCTGTTGTAGATGTTTACAGTTAGTGATTTGTATAACTCCATGCATGTCATTCTTAGGAGATTCAAATTGAAAGAAGATTATTCCATAGTTTTATATGGTTGTTTATGGATATTTTATAGTTTTTTGGAGAATTATAATCAAGGTACATTCTTTAAGACTGTAGCAGTCTATGAAGAATCTACTAAATGTCATAGGAGCAGTGAGAGAAAGGTATCTCTTGAAGATTGGAGTGAGAGAAAAGGGGAAATCCTCTATAGGAGTGAGTTAGTCTTCTCCAAAAATCTTATGTTATAGGACAAGGTAACTCTTTAAGGAAATTGATAATAGTGAAGAAGTAACCATTGTCAAGAATCATGCAAAGTAGTTATGCACTGTATGAAATGTTTGTTTGTGATTAGAAAGGATGTGTAAGGTTTCACTGATGATGCATGGTGCTTAAGGTTTGTATTACAAAACTTAGGGTAAACTTAAATGCCTTGATTTTGTGAAAAGGTGCATTATAGAGAAATAGTCGCGTTCTAGGTCTCTGAGTTTGGAAACCCTCATTAAGGTTGGAAGAAAGGGATGAACGAGGGTGTTAGGAAGAAAATAATCATATAATAACCTAAATTAAAGTCTATAGAGTCCAAATACACAAGGTTATGAAGTTTAGATGCTTTGAGACCCTTGTGGATAGGAGAAAAATAATACAATTACAGTGGTGGCCTGTAGATATGCATGAAGGTTGGAAACTTGGAGATTAAATGCATAGCAAATAAGGAGCACACAGGAGATAGGAAGTATGGAAATTTTTAGTATATGATATAAATGTTCTTTCTAAATGTTCTTATGAAGATTTAGAGTTTGAGAACACTTCAAGTGATAGTTTAGGATGATAGACTTGATTGAGACCTGTAGGTTCATAACAATGGTCTCAAGACCTAGGTGTAAAAGCTATAAGTGACTATAAAAGGGGATGTATTTGATTGAATATCATACAAAGATGGCCCTTGTTTTGTTAGCCATATATAACACATTTTAAGATGGCTACAATGGTGGCCTTCTCATATGCTTCCAAGCATCAAGGGTGAGAACATTAACTTCTATGCCTGTATCAATAAGAATATTACTCACTAGTTAACCATTTATCACTTCATCCAATGTTATCTCCTTATCATACTCATGGTCATGTGGTGGTAAATTTGCATAAAGAATTTGGTACTCTCGTTCAAATCCTACGGGCGGTACCTTCTCTCACAACCACTCTCCCAACAAAGGGATGATGTTCTCTTGCCTAAGAATCCTACACACCTCTTTAAGATCATCTACATCCTTCTGAGGAAGTTCAAAACTATTCAAGCATTCCCCGTCACATGCCTTCTCCTTCAGGCATTGAATCTCTCCTTGTAACTCCCAGATGACGCCCAAGGTATCTTGGTAGAATTCCTTTTGCTGAGATGCATTTGGATA
This sequence comes from Taxus chinensis, assembly GCA_019776745.2. Classification (NCBI taxonomy): domain Eukaryota; kingdom Viridiplantae; phylum Streptophyta; class Pinopsida; order Cupressales; family Taxaceae; genus Taxus; species Taxus chinensis. The sequence continues at coordinate 28,063,610 of CM034151.1, forward strand.
CTTAGCATGGGTAAATTATTCCCTCCCAATGAGTGGTTGTACCTTGTGTTTCTCACACGCATGCACTGCTTCTATGTGTGTGATGACTAAGACAGGATGGAGCTTAGGTTCAATCATTTTCTTAGGTGCCCATTTTTTCTTTCTTGGCATGCTCTACTTTGATCATAGTTTGTGTCTAATTCATTCTTATTATTCTTTCACATGTGGGCGTACATATCTGGAAAATCTTCAACCTTGCGTGCCTTTCCACAATACGTACAAACTTGATTCTTTATACATTCACGTTGATAATGATCAGATGACCCACAAGTAATCTCTCCTTGTAACTCACAGTTGACGCCCAAGGTATCTTGGTAGAATTCCTTTTGCTGAGATGCATTTGGATACTTAGCATGGGTAAATTATTCCCTCCCAATGAGTGGTTGTACCTTGTGTTTCTCACACGCATGCACTGCTTCTATGTGCGTGGTGATTAAGATAGGATAGAGCTCAGGTTCAATCATTTTCTTAGGTGCCCATTTTTCTTTCTTGGCATGCTCTACTTTGATCATAGTTGTGTCTGAGTCATTCTTATTATTCTTGCACATGTGGGCGTACATATCTGGACAATCTTCAACCTTGCGTGCCTTCCCACAATACGTATAAACTCGATTCTTTATACATTCACGTTGATAATGATCAGACGACCCATAAGTATAACATGTTCTACATGAAAACCTTCTGCATCCATCGTGGTCTCTACTCTGGAATCCACCTATGAAGTCTCCATTACCATTGTTACACCCTTCATTGTTCTACCCTTCGTGTGCCTACAAGCTACTTACCACAATTGTATGGTGCAACCATGTTTCACGTGCCTCATGAATATGATTAATCAACTGACAATAAATTATGTCATGGGTATGCACATCACAAATTTTACAATACATGAAGACATTCTTTGATGTTGCACACTACAAAAGTGGACAATTATGGACATCAAGGTTCTTATGAAAAATATCACAAGTTGTTAACAATGCGGGCACATTCATGTACGAGAAGATATCTTCAAATGCCCTTCCACCTCATAATCTATGCACCATAACCTGTTGTGTATGTGTTGAATTAGCATATAGTTTCTCTAACTGAGTGGTCATCGCTATAATCTGGGCCTTGAGAAATGGACTCACCCCTATATCTATACTTCCCATGGCTTTGATGTGCAACGCTAATTCAAATGCTTTATGAGAATTGGTAAATGTCTTGTCTAACAACACTCTACAAAAGGGTGTTAATAAGCCTCCTAAAAACCACTGCATATGCTAACTTTGATGAATGTCCTAGGAAAGATAGGACAACAAGGTATTGAAATGCACATCATATTATCTAACACTTTCAGACAAAACCTACGTAATGTTCTTTAATGCACTAATACTCTTCTACTCAAATCATGGTATATGAAATTCAACCAAGAAGGTGGCATGCAACACATCATAGTCTACTGCTATCTAATAAGGATCATATTTTCTATACCAACTATGTGCACGGCCCTAAAGTGTTGTCGCAAATTGACTTGCCTTCCGATCTGAGGTTATTATTCCCTTTGCCCTCCATAGAAGTTTAGACTTATGGACATGTTCGAATGCATCTTCCACACCACTATATTATGACAAATGAAGAGACATCTCAAAGAAGATTTGAGGGGTTTGATGTTGTGGTTGTTGTAATGGATATTGTGGCCCTTATCCTGGAGTGGGGCCAAATCATGAACCTGATCCTCTACTACGATTTCCACCACATGGTGGTTGACCTGAAACTCCTGAGCCTCCCTTCGTGACATGTGGTCTTGTGGACGTACTTCTTTGTGTCTCAGTGTTTGTGTTAATATGAACACCAACCATTTATCATATAACTCCCCTAATGGAAGTACTTCCAACAAGTTGCATGCCAATTCTCTGTCTCGATGACGTGCCTAGAAACCACTTCCAAAAATACTCTATCCAAACCAAGGTGTTTACTACATTTCCATGTGTGCATCCTTGATCTGTTGTGCCTCCTAAGATGATACCAATATATGCCTACCTGTATCTCCTACCCAACATGGTGATACTTGATTACCTTCCTACTCACCTAGACTATGATGATCTTCTACAATAACTTTCATATTCTGAACACCATGCATAAGGACTAGGTGGCCAGGCTAGGTTAGATGCATGCATGCGGTTTTTATTCTCTCCTCATAATCAATCTCATCAGATGATAAAGGGGTCTCTCTACCATGTTTCCCCAATACTAGAAAGACACGATCCTCTTGTCTTTCACCTTCTACATGGTTCTCATCACTACCGCCCGTCATTATTCCCCTTAGTCTCAATGCTTCTTCAACCACCCTCTCTCATGCATCATTATTCCCGTGTAATAATTCTTCTCTTTCTCTTTCTTCCACTTACACAAACTCTGTCATTCCCAAACCTTCTTCATGCCCCTATGTGTGGTGGGGTTTTAGCCTTCCACCAGTAGGTTCTCCATTCCAATTTAATCATCAAGATCTTGATAGCTAATAATGTCACACATGAATATGATCCCCTTGGCTCACATAAAAACCAAAAATTTGATTCAAGTGGGCACGAGTATGTCTAAATTATGTACTCTAGGGTATAACTGTGCATCACACCTTCCCACCAATGATCTACATCTCTTTTCCATGACATGTCCAAATCAGAGAGTGTTTGATAATGATCCTGGCTCTAAACTTCCTTCCTTACTATCCAGACACCTTTGTTGTCCATGTACATTTCCAACCACTGGTACAATTATACTAGGAAGAAGTTGAAGAACGTCTCACATAGGTATTCATAGAGTTTATCTTCCACCCACTTGTATGCATTGAAATCAGGTCTAATGTTGTATCTCTGGGAAAATGCATCTTGATCATCATGTATCTAGATCTTAATAGTTTCCAAAGAAAAACAAAATGCCATGTGTACGTAACATCCTGATGAGAAGATTGAAAAGAGGTATCGACAATGGAACCAAAATGTAGTATTTCTTTCATTAACCCATGCTTAGTCGGGCGCGATGGCACTTTACCTAGACAAGGTCTGAACGCTCACTCGAACCATGTATAACCACTAGGTCCCTCCTTTATTTTGTTGATGAGGATGTGGTTAGTGCATACATATCATCATAACCATTATAACATGTAAGAATGGAGATACAACATACAAGTTTGGCAACACATATAATAAAAAACTCTATCAACATAAATAATGATAAAAAACACTTGAATTCACATATACCATACTCAAATCTAGTTATCTTGGCAATTAATACACAATTATCCATCATAAACACTTTGCATTACATAACAAATATAATGATTACATCCATAGTTAAATGACTTCCATGCACTTGATCCATACAAGCATTCAGATTGTACTTACATATCACATACATCTCTGCATCCCAAAAGGTGTGTCTAACACAAGACTGCTACACCTATTTATACTCGATGGGGACTTTCTCTTCACCACTTACATGCATTTTCCTAATAATAGATGTGCCAAACATAGACTGCATGCTTTTATAACTCTGCTTTAACTATAAATCGAGCTATAAATAGCTCGACATCTTCATGATTTATTTCTATAATTAGGTTGTCTTATAGTATGCGCGTTTACCTCTTTGTTCGCATTTTTATGGACTTTGTGTTTGTATCACATCAACTTGATTTTCTTCTTTTTTTTATCCCTTATCCAAAAATGGCTAAGTCCTGAAACCCTGTATGCATGTACGTGGACCTTTGCACACTGACCTATTCCTCTGTGTTACATGCACCTTTGCTCATTCTTTATTTGTTCCCTGCATGCACTCTTGCGTGTGGATTATAACCTCCACACATGGATAATACTTATTCATTTCTTCTGACCAACATATGTCAGGATTTGATCGTTCTTTAGTAGTGCATAACCTAGTCATGCATGAATCAATGAAGCCAATCAAACAAAAACTACAAAAAAGCATCCGTGTGTGGCTCTTTTGGTTAAAGAGGAGCTAGAAAATTTATTAGCAACAAGATTCATCATACCTATTGATTATTATGAATGGATCTCCAATGTAGTGCTTGTTCAGAAGAAACCTGTTGGTATAAGGATTTGCATAGATTTCAAGGACATCAACAAGGAATGTCCTAAAGATGACTTTCCTCTTTCAAACATCGACATAATTTTTGATTCTACTGCTGGCTATGAAATGCTATCCCTCATGGATGGGTTCTCAAGCTATAATCAAATTAAGATTTCGGAAGAGGAAAAACAAAAAAATAGTTTTAATACTCCTTGGGGCACCTTTTGCTATCATGTCATGCCTTTTGTCCTCAAGAATGCAGGCAAAACGTATCAGAGAGCTATGAATGTCATATTCCATGACATGTTACATGATATTGCAGAGGATTATGTGGATGATATCCTTGGAAAATCTAATACTAGAGCAGAACACCCGATGATCCTTCGTTGTATCTTTGAACGAATTTGGGATTACAAGGTCCATTTAAATTCGAAGAAGTGTCCCTTTTGAGTCATCTCAGGTAAATTATCGGGATTCATTGTTTCTAGTCATGGAATTGAAGTACATTATGCTAAAATCACTACTATCACTGAGATGCCTCATCCTAAGAACCTTAAATAATTGCGTAGCATGTAAGGAAAAATTTAGGCCATTCAAAGATTTATTTCCCATCTTGCAGACACGTTCCATTCCTTCACCCATATGCTAAAAAAAGATATTGATTTCCACTGGGGACCAGATTTCCAACAAGCCTTTTCTAAACTTAAACAATATTCGGAAAATCCACCTGTTCATGTACCACCTAACCCAGGTGAACCTTTTTCATTATATATATTTTCTACCTAATTTTCTATAGATGCGCTCTTGGCATAGTAAAATGCCCAACTCAAAGAGAGAGTCTTCTATTACCTTAGCCACACCTTAATTACATATGAGATAAACTACCCACATATTGAAAAATCATGCTTGGTTATTGTCTTCACCTTTCAAAAAATCCGCCATTACCTTTTGAACAATCATACCAAGCTAATATCTAAAGTTGACCCTCTCAAATACCTTTGATCAAAAACTGTACTTACAAGAAGGATGACCAACTGTATTATTTTTCTGAGTGAGTTTGACATTAAGTATGTTAATAAAAAAGAAGTCAAAGGATAAGTACTTGCTAACCAGCTTTCCGAAGTGCCACTTCCAGGAATGGAACCCTTAATTCTAGATCTTCCAGATGCTTCTGTTTTATATATTGAAGAATCATCAACCTCGAAGGTATATTTTGATGGGTCATTCACATTTAATAGATCAGGAGCATGAGTAGTCCTCATTAACCTTACATGATATATCATTTCAAAAGCTTTAAGAATCGACTTCCCATGTACAAACAACATTGTTGAATATGAAGCCCTCACTGTTGGACTTAAATTCGCTATCAGACGGAACATCAAACAAGTTGAGGTTATAAGTGACTCCCAACTTATCATCAAATAGGTGAATGACGAATAAAAATTCAAATATGAGAAGCTTATCCCATATAAACACATGGTGGACACCCTGAAAGAGTATTTTATTTTGATTTCCTTTGATCAAGTTCCATGCATGCAAAACCGATTGACAGATGTTATGGCTACCATCGGATCCTTGTTACAGTTATCGCCATATATCATAGACTTTAAATTACTTATTTATCATCTAATGGTACTGCCTATGACATGTCAAAATCATGTTTGGTATTTGAAGTTGCTGATCCATTTTCACCCTGGTACGTTGATATTTACAACTACTTACAAGATGGTAGTTTCCCACCCGACTTCTGCCACTCCCAAAAGAGAACCCTTATCCAACATATAGCTCATTACACCCTACTTGGGGGAACTCTCTATCATCAAGTTTACGATGGGACTTTATTACGTCGACTTAATCTTGAAGAAGCTATCTGAACAATCAAAGAGGTGCACAAAGGCATCTGTGGTGCTCATACAAGTGGCATGGTTCTTACAAAGAAAATCCTATGTGTGGGATACTACTGACATACTATGGAAATAGAATGTTTCTAGTTTGTGAAGAAACGTATCCTATGTTGAAAGTATGACAATATGATTCATGTGTGGTCTCATTCCTTACAACCTATCATAACACCATGGTCATTTTCCAAATGGGGGATCAATCTTATAGGAAAACTCACCCCACCTCATTTGATGGCCATAAACACGTTATCACTTCTACTGAGTACTTTACCAAATGAGTGGAGGTTGTTCCTCTCACCTATGTCACAAGTGCTCAAATTTCCAAGTTCATCATGAACCACATCATTTTCCGTTATGACATCCCTTCTGCTATTGTATCTGAAAATGGAAAATCATTAAAGAAAAAAAAAGTGAAGGAATTATGAAAATGCTTTAAAATTCACCAGAAGTGGTTTACACATTATTACCCTCAAGGTAATGGGTAAGATGAGGTCACAAATTAAAAAAATGTTCATATTATGGAGAAAATGGTTGGTAAAATAGGTCGTAATTGACATCTCCAAATCCATCCTACCCTTTGAGCCTATCACAACTTCCATCCACACACATATAGGTGAAACCCCTTATTCCTTGGTATTTAGCACTGAATCCATCATACCCCTATAGATCAGAGCTCCCCTCTTTGAGAATATCCTTGCGAGACTATCTAAGTTAGACTAGCAGAGTTTGAAATTTTGGATGAAAAATACCTTCACGCCTTGGACCATCTTAAAGTATATCAGAATCAAATCCGTGTAGGCTATAATAAACACATCCTCCCTTGTGAGTTTTATGTAGGTGATCTTGTGCTTGAATAAAACTAGTTGAATACTACAAAAGAGCGTGAAAATAAAGGAAAAATTGTGCCTAACTAGTTATGACCATACATTGTGGTGGATAAATTTGATTATGGGTCCTATAAACTGGCATATCTTGATGGCAAGGAGCTCCGGGAACCTATGAACATCATGCATCACAATCGTTTCTATTCCTAAGCTTGGTGTCATTCAAAAAAATAAAAATAAATAAAAATAAAAAAACACTAAAAAGAAATAAACTCGTTCAAATGTAAAAACCACACAATTATGGCACTTTGGAAAAGTGATTTGTTATATACCGATTTATGGAACCACAGGAGGATTCGTTGTTTATAAGCATCTGACACCTACGGGCATGATCACCTCTTCCTAGCTAGTCCTTTGCCTATGTTTTAAATATTTTTGAGCCTATCCTTCATGGCTTTGATCCGGATGATCCTATTCCTGTATATATGCATGGATTCACCCTTGTATATTCTCACCTCTCATTGGGGGCATCTTTTCATCTTCATTTTCCTATACATAGCTTTAGAAAATTATCAAAAGCCCTAAACATTTGGTAAAACCCTTCAAAAAATCCAAAACATTGGTAAAACCTTCAAAATCCAAAAACATTGGCAGAACCTCCAAAATCCAAAAACATTACTAAAACCCTTCAAAAAATCCAAAAACATTGGTCAAACCTTTAAAATCCAAAAACATTGGTAAAACATAAAAAATCCAAAACATTCAAAAAATCAAAAAATCCTATACATTCACAAAACAAAAATCCTAAAAATTGAAAACTATACCACAAAACATCATACTTTAGTGTTTGTTTGTTTTAGCGCATGATGTGCGGATCATTTTGTGATCTTCCTTCATCAACAAAGCTAGTTTTCCTGTTGTGTTTGTCTTCCCAACATATATCATCGCTCACAATAGTTTCATAGTGCATGTTGTTTTTTCATGGAATTCTATGTCCTCCATCTACTCCCTTACATGTACCCTTTCTTGAAGCATCATTTTAACCCTTGTCGTATAACTCGAACAATTGAGAACTAAAGCTAGATAACAAAATAATTAGTACAACTTTATGGAACATTGTTTGTTTAACTTTATTTGTACGTGTTTGTTTGTTTCCATTCCTACTTGTTTACTTTTTTGCACAACTTTGTTTTATATATCTTTCTTTGATTCAATCCTTTAGCAATGAATAAAAATTAGTATTATGGCTCGTCATGTCATTTTACCCTTTTGTTGTATGCTTATATTAAATAAAAGGCTATTTCCGATCCAAGATGATATATATACTATGTCAGGATCTTCCCTTCTAACATTTATCTTATCTTCCATTCTCATTAACTTTCTACCTATCATTTTACAATTCTCCCCCCTCCCTTAATTCTTCCACTTGAGACATGGTATCCTACTCAATCAATCAATTTAAACAATGACAACCCATCCAAGTTTGATTCCCTGATGCTGCAATGATCTTTTCTTCCATCGTGATCTTTTTAATCGACCTCTTCTATCACCCCATCGATACTCGATGGGGCATCATCCATCCTGCAAATCCTTCTTCTATCATTTAAAAATAAAATTGTCTACTATCTTTGAAATGGTGTCACTTGTGCTATGCCACATTAAAGAGGGGAAAATGTTAACACCTAAATCTGACTACACAGTTTTACTACTAAAATTGCACTAATTATCCTCTTTCCCATCATTTTGTTATAATTAGTGGTGTTTCCCCTAATTATCCAACATTACCCTTCGTCTTGGTCAATTAATGACACTTCGTTAATTAACTATCCTTCCCCCATCCTGGATGCCAATTAACAAAACTTCGTTAGTTATAATCCTAATTTAATTAATTAATTAACCACTATTAATCAATTAATAATTTTAACATTGTATTTAACTAATAAACATTCTTATTAGTAAAATTCTTGTTTCAAATCCTTCAAATTTTACTAATTTCCCTCTAAATTATCTCCAAATGGCTTCTATAAGCTTAATTTGGTCTACTAATTAATCCTAGTTGATTAATTAAATCACCCCCAACTCACATGAGTTGCTAATATCTAATTAATCTCTTTTAATCATATTTATCCCTTTCTAATTATACTTTATCTTTATCCCACATTCACTAGGATACAAGCTTCTCCAAAATTGGAAAGTTATATAAATAACCTAGTACACCTTGTCCAAACTTACACCATGTCCTTGTAAGACATTTGCACTTGATACGAGAATTTTCATGTTATTGGAAAGTTTGATTCAAATCTCCCCCTTCTACTTGGCCAAGAGTAGTAAAAGAAGAATAAAAAATGGAAATCAAGCCATATTGGTGAGATCTCCTACTCTTCCTTACAGAATTCCTTGATTGTGTTTAGTTGCATTCGGTTCGCAAATGAAATATCTACAATCGAAAGCACATCTAACAATCAAAGGAGGTTTGCATTTAATGTTTGATTTAATGTTTTATGCATAGTTAAATAATATTTCTTTTATGATTTATCATGATGTTTTTGTTTAGATTAGATTAAGCTAGAATCTACTTGGTGTTAGGTTAATTCCATGGCTTAGTGTTGATTCAATACATACATACACAAGGTATAACAATATCATTGAAATTAGAAGTATGACTATTACCACATGGTATATAAGCATCATTGCATGGAATAGAGACATCATTCACAGTATGAGAAAGAGTTTTTGAATTTTTAGTTTCATTCATCTATTCTTTAATTCTATCAAAGAAAGACTCATCATGTGCAACCATTTACTTATTAGTATATATGTGTATCATTCATGTTATTATATCTAATAACTTGTACAATGTTGTATGATTTAAGAAGAACTCTTATTATTTGGATTATAATTATGGATAAACATATTGGTATGTACACATATCTATAGTTTATTAATAGAGAGGAGTATCAAGTAAGTAATTTACTTAGTTGAATTTGTTTATTAATAAAAAAACTACTTTAAAGTATATCTTTAAGAAGAGTTACTCTCCAAGTAATATAATCTTTAACCTCATTACTTATCTATATAAGAAAGATGAGGGCATGGGTGAAGGGAGATCCATCTTTTGGCGCCTGATTTGGTCTGGTTGAAGTCTTGGCATGCTTTGTGATTTTTCCTAAGTACACTAAAGTAACCAAACCATTCCATCATTTTCTTGTCGATTTTTGGAGTTGTTTTGTGGTTTCCTAGGCCTCAATGTTGTAATTGTGCCATGACTCAGCCTTATCGCGTGATTTTAAACTAACATCTTAACATTTCCTTTGATTTCTTGGTGCCTTGATAAAGTTTTAGGTTTAATGGTGTGGGAGATTATGTTTGAATCTCAACGTTCTTATCAAACATTTGAATTAAATCCAATCATGAAAAAAACTCGGTCTTTTTGTAAGTTTGTAAGTTTTTATATGACATTTCCATCCCCGAACTACAAAAAATGGAAAATTTGAGGTATCATGGGGAAATGAGGTGTTAAAGTAATTTTACATTTATGAAAAGTTACAAGTTACAAATACAAGCCCAAACCCCACTAAAAGAATATTCAGTGAATATTCCTTCACCCGCTTAATTTTATGAAGGAGTCAAAGTTAATGCAGACTGTAAGTTGTAAGTTCATCCTCGAGGCCTAAAATGGAATATTCAGTGGATCCGGAAACAATGGAGAAAAATGTAACTTCATAGATTTTTAGTTGATAGCTTTGTAGTTGTTACAATATTGGAAACTGCACTTTAATCTCCAAAGTTTGATGAAGGAGGACATGTGGCACAATATCGAGACCATAAAGCACAAATGAAAATTAGCAGTTTTGTAACTTCATAGTTGTTCCAAGACTACAAATTACATTTTCATCCCCGTAACCTGAGAAAATGTGGACACTCGTCAATGTTTCAGACCTTTTGAGAAGGAAAATAGATTTTCCTTTCACAGGTTTACAACTTTACAAGTTGTGCATGCAACCCTGATGCCTAAGAAAGGCGACTAAGCACAAGAAAGGCATGTGAAGATGCCATGTAAGATGATTGTAAATCTCGAGCCAATGAGAAAAAGACAAGTCATCTTTATGTGAAATCAAATGTGGCTAATTCATCCACTTGTAAGGATGAATTTCAAAGTTGAGGATAAAACATTGAAGGCCGCAAACAAAGAATCCATGGAGGCAGGGTCCATCATTAATGAAAGCATGTGTAAGGCAATATATGGCTGGAATTCATGAAAAACTCTCACTTTACCTCCAATTTTTGAGTTTTAAAAGCACTTTGAAGCCCTAAGATGAGCAGAAGACCAAATTCATGCATTTGAATCGTGAAAAAATTGTTTTGGAGCTTTGAAGGCATTTTGGTTTCTATTCTCAGCTCAAAGGAAAATTACAATGGTGTTTACACGGGAAAGTTTTTTACCAGTGCTTATGAATGATTTTTGGTATTATGGTGTATCAGTTGGCATTGTTAAAATGGTTGGGTACGTATAGATTGTTATGAATCCCTCTTATAGTAGATGTTTCAACCCCTCACCTTACAAACATAAAGATTCAATTGGCTAGTATCCAAACCACCTCACCTCTAATTTGGAAAAAATCATATAAAATAATATGGGCAATACAAACCTAGATGAATTTCAATAAAAGTTACACGCAATAGACAAGAATGAAACAATGAGGAAGATACAGTGGAGTGGACTCACTCTAGCTACTGCCTTTCCCCCATCTATTTAATATCCAAAATTGGTATGGGTGTCCACAAAACTACAACCCAATATCCAAAATTGGTATGGGATGGAAGCAATGCTTTGGTATTGTCCTTAACCATTGAAAATTTTGAGGAATTTCTAGGTCTCCTAGATGCATTGGAAGTGGTAGAAATATAAATTACAAATTCAGAATAATACCAGAATGCAAAATGTGTAAAGTATTCCAAAATGTTGAACAATAATGGGCATGAAAAGCCAAGAATCTCTGCCACTAGGATCCCCAAGAAAATGAATAAGGCTGATTTTGTGGAAGATATTGAAGACATCATCACTTTGCTAAAAAGGGTCATTGGAAAGGAATCTTCATATCCCTATAATAACTAGATGTTCAACTTCATTTAGATAATCCTTATTGGAATGATACAGATACAATGGAGAGAGATTATCAGTGATTGCATACACCAACAAATTCTTAGAATGGTAGTGCAAATTAAGAAAGGATCTACCAAAAAATGGAATTTTACATGACCTCTTACTTGGTGTACAACATTTCTCGCCATAGGTCATTCCCTAGATTGGATAGAGTGAAAAAAATTAGTAATTGTAGAGTTTATGATATATACCCATAGTTGAGCTTGGATAATTATATCTACAACTTCAAGTTGGCACATGATACTTTCTTTGCTCCCCTTATATGCTTTTTCAAGTCATACTAGGAATATAACACGATATCTCCTCAACAAAGGAAGGTAGTCATTGAATTCATATGTTTTCATTTAATTCATAACTTTTACCTACATCAGGGTAAGTGAATTTCATGACACACCTTATATGCTACCAAGGTACTTGGATAACATATGGACACTTTTGGAGGTAACAAGGCAATTGGTAGCAATACAAAAAATGATTATAGGAAAGTATAAGGTAAATATTAATTTCCCAATCAGCATTGGTAGGTACACATGCCCTACCTTGGTTAAGTCTAAGATCTTGGAAGTAGAAATGGGCAGAATTAATTTGCAAAATTTCACTCCTAGGCCCAATTATGACATTAGAAGGATAATTCATGGAGCTTTCAGGAGTTCCTATGAAAAAGAGCCTCACTATAAGGATTAGTGGATGGATTATAAGGACAAGGAGGAAGTTAGTATAAGGGACTATTCCAGGATAACCCTCACCCAAATTGTGGACTACAAGATTGTAGTTGTTCCTCAAGAATGGAAGATGGAGAGGACTTGGTGAGAAAACATTCAATTGACAATAAGATAGCCTCACAAACCCACCTAAGTGTTAACTAAACAAGGCCATAAAGTACCTCATTTCATGATAGAACTACACATATTATCAAGAGGAATTTAATTTGGCTAACCAAAAAGGGAATTAATTTGGCCCTGCAAAACACAACAGTCCCAAGGGAATACAAGGTAGATGGAACCGTAAAGGATATACTTGCCCTTTTTAGGAAGGGAGATACAAGTTTGGGACCCTTAAAGGGAAATTATCCACATATTTGTATTAGAGGGCCAAATTTAGAGGTCATGGAGGAACTTAGTGATACAACAAGCAATGCGGGGACCTCAGTGTCAAAATAAACACATATGTTAGAAGAAATATTAAAGAAAACCATGTAGGATGCCTTTGTTACTGCATTCATACCTCTCTAAGAAATCCCACACCCAACCTCAAGGCCTAAGATAATTGTGGAAAGGGAGACCATCCAAGTGGATGTGTCAAATTCTCCTCAAAGGGGTCATCTAGCAAGGGGAAATCTATGAGAGGAAGTGTTTCCCTAAGTTAAAAAAATATGGGTCCACTGTTGGAGACCATACATAAGGGGGTTAGGAAGAACTTGTGACCCTATTTTTTTTTAGACCTAAGAGGGATAAGGTGGCAACACATATAGTAGAAACATACACAGGGATAATAATTGAAGGGGTGACTTCACAAGTCAAGAGACTTGTTATAGCCCCACAAATTCTAGAGGTAGTACTCACTACCCCACCTCCTGTGTAGCATGAAGTACATATCGATGTACCTATTCAAGAGACTATTACTAATGTTCATATTGAGGAAAATCATATGCATGACACTTAAGAAGATGAAATGTAGGAGACAACAAACCCATCACTTGAGTAAACATTCAATGAGTTGCTACATGGGATGGATCAAAATGTTGGAGCTTGATGCAAGAGAATCATGTTTGTACATAATGCAATTTCGGTGTGCAAGTAATTTTCACTTGTAATAAATCTAAGGGGTCCATTTTGGTGTGTTTGTAGGTTTCCCAACTCAGTTGGGCCTTTCATGTCTGTAATAAGGCCATTTGGAGTTTTCCCTCCAACATGGGCCATTCAAATATTTGAATATTCCAAGATTGTAAATAGTATCTATGTGTTAAGATAGGTTAAATAAATGTTGTGAGTGATTCTCTAAGGACCTAAAATGGTGTAATCATATACGTCTTGATGTAAACACATCCTCCTTGTAAGATTTTGAACTCTTGGCCATCTTTCACTAGGGTGGGGTCACCTAACCAACTAAAACTACCATATTGTTAGTTATTCAAGAAGATATATTTGAATGGGGGAAGGAGAGAGACAATAAGAGGAATAAGACTAACTTAGAGGAGGTTGGTAGAGATTTTAGAGAGCCAAGAAGGCTGAAAATGATTTGTGTGAGATCATGTTAATTTTGTAAAATAGATCTATGACAGTAAAGCTTGGAAATATGCGTTTTTACATGATTGGGGAACAAAGGATGAAATATGTTTTGGTATTCTCAGTGAGAAGTATATATTTCCAGGGTTAGATTGTATGGTGTGTTGTTAATATACATGAATTTGCATGTATGTTCTTACCTTTTTAAGCTAGGTGAGCTTTAGAAGTGTATTCTCATATTGTCAAGATAAATTATGTGGTTTGGAATTTGATGGGGATGTGTAGGTTCTTGGTGAAGATTTTAAGGGAAAATACATCAAGAACAAATTTTCAAGATATAAGCACGTGAAATATTGAGTTAATTTATACAAGTGAAGGATGAGATCAAACTAGTATGCACAAAGTTGACAATGTAGGTATGACTGTTAAAACACTATTTTGAAGCCTTAAATGCTAATGTAGTGAAAAGAGTGGAAATAAGCTATAAAGGGATAATGTAAGTTTGAATGAAACCTGAAAAGAATATATCAAGAGACTAAAGCTAGGACAGGGTATACAGTCCCCTTAAACCTAATAAATCTAGATTTAGATCAACAAACATTGTTATATTAAGCAGTGAAACCTTGAAGAACATTGGAAGAGGAAGATATAAGGTCTGTGAGAGTGTTTGAAACCTTTAGGAAGCTTGAAAACCCATACAAAAAAATAAACTCAAAATATTCTTTTGCACCATATGAAAACATAGTCTAGGGTTTAAAGAAGAAAAATAAGTGTAAATGGCTTTCTAACCAATGAAAATGCACAAAAAATTGTGAACATGATGATTTTGGTATAATACAGGTTATTATAAATTTTCAAGGCAATAAATGGAGTTTTTCTAGCTCAAAAACAAGAAAGGATAATCAAATTGTAGTCTAATACCCTATTTTTAAGGGTTTCAATAAGGAAAATGAACAAACTTGTTGAATTAGTCATTTTTACACAAGGAGATATGTAAAAAGGGTAGTGGAGAATTGAGGAAACGAATTCATGATAGTAAGAGGAAGATTTCATAAGGTCTATAAATAGATGCATGGAAAACTTAGGCCTAAACTCAATTTTTCTAGGACACTCTTGGAAGGATTGAGGTATATAGTCAATTGAAAGTTGAAACTAGTGGAAAAAACTTACATCCAAGGTGTGCAATAATATACGAAAGGTGATTAAAAGCTTTAAATGGAACATGGAGCCTATTGTGCAAGGTTAAGGAAACCCATTCAAGACCAAACTAACTCAAGTAACAAGAAGAATGGAGGAAGTAGTGATGTGGAGTTTAGGATGAAAAAAAAGGTGGAGCCTTAGTGAAAAATACGAAGGGATGTTTTAAGAAGGTTAAGGAATATTTAGAACTATGTGATTGATTAAAGACATTGAAAAATGAAATTTCAGCCAAGAAAGGTCTTAAAAGTGACCTAGAGACCTAGGTGTGAAAATGGTAGAGGTATAGTTGAAGGTTTAGACAAAGAGTTAGATGATGAAATTTTAAATGAAGAATAAAATCCTTAATCAGTACTTGAATCTATGCTCATTTTTCTAAGAGGTGGCGAGAGTTCCTCCAAATAGTGGAATTTTATTGAAATCAGGGCTACAAGATTAGGTCATGTTTATAAATTGTTTTGGCTTGATTTGAAAGGAGTATATTAGAAGACAAAGACAAAAACTTTCAAGGAAGCACAATTCCCTAAATGGGCACTCTTAAAGGTTTTTATTTGGTTGTGAATGTTTATGTATAATGTTAGGTATCATGATTTGCATATTTGGACGGCTAAAAGCCTAAGTTTGTCTCAAAGAGAGAATATAATCAAATGAAGTATTGAATCTCTTATTTTTTTAAATGATTTTGGTCGGAGCTATGAACTTGAGGGATGAGGGCCCCACACATACAAACAAATACAAGAAATGGGAAATAGAGAAAGGGAAGAGAAGATAAGGAAGAAGACCAAAATAAAATAGAAGAAAGGAACAAAAAAGAGAGGAGTAACAAGAAGAAGAACTGGAATCAACACAAGCAAAGGAAAGCCTGAGAAACAAAGAATAACTAGAATGAGAAGCCAAAAAACAACAGGCCAAAGAAGGAAGATGCTCCATCGAACACTGAACTCAAGCCCTTTTGTGATTGCCGCCTCCAACGTTGTCACCAGCGCAAGAATAAGCTTCTCAAAGCAAGAGGCAGAAGTCGGCCCCGATATGGTCTCAAAGCTCGTTGAGATTATCGATAGCCAAATGAACTTGGAATAGGGCCGCATCTATGTTAATGGGTGGGAGAATCCTAGGATCAGGGTGACCATAAATGAAAATGGAGTCCACGTTTTTGGAAAAATGCAATAGGTCCCCGTATTGCCCGCTAAGCCATCGAATCCCATGGCTAGTACTAATAGCTAATTCGTCAACTTCCTCTATCCACAGAAGAGGGTCAGGTAAGTGAAAATCCATAAGTTCATCATGAATACCGCCACGGTGAACCAGATAAATAAGATCAACATCCACGAGCGAGCTCAACATCAGAGGTAACATGATGAATCAAGAGGCAGAAAGAGACGAAGGCCACTGTTATATTGGAATTCACCTGGGCTTTGTGAGAATCAAACAAATAGGATTCCCCCAATATATTTTTAATTGCTTTAGCTTCCCTAGAGGATGAGTACCTGAAAACCTCCAAAAGATGATAATGGTCAATGACAGCAGTGAGGGCCATCTCTGGTTGTTCACCGCAAAGAGAAAGGAAAGGGAAGCCTAGAAAATCCATGTTAGAACATACCAAGCTACCCAGGAAGAAAAGTGAAGCAAAAAAGGCCAACGACAGGATAAAATCTAGGATGCACAGAAGACCATCAAATGAGCTATAGTAGACCTATCTTACCTTTGTGTGAAATGACCTTAGAAAATCCAATCCAATCTTTCAAATTACAAGAATTTTTGACGCCGTCCAGTTAATCGATTGTAGAATTGATGAGAAAATCGACGGCGTTGTTGACCTTTTGAAACATGTGATTGATGCTCCACTTTTTGAGTTTGCCAAGCCAAAAGAGGATATTAGATATGTAAAAGTTTAAGTGCCATGAGAGGGCCGACCCCTTAGCAATAACATGAATAATTATTTATGAGTCCCCTTCGACTTGAAGAGAGTCACACACAATATGAACCGTAAGTTTGACACCTTCGAGAAGGGCTTGGGCTTTGGCTAAGTTACAAGTGCCCTCTTTAAGCAGGAAGGACCCAACTATGAGGAGATTTCCAATCTCATTTCTCACTAGACAACCTGCCCCAGATTTACCCGGTTTGCCCCTAGAGGCCCCATCAAAATTTAGTTTACAACAACTCGGAGGAGGAGGCTTCCATCTCAAAATTTTTCTTCTTAGGATTTATTCAATCTGTGACAAACCTTGATGAAAAATCAAACATGTATTAGGAATTTTTATTGGAGGCTAAGATTTCTTGATTTTAGAATCATGAGAGGTGAAATTTGGATTGTAGACACTGTGAATGCTGACATTTTCCAATATTACAATTTCCATCTTGTTGGAGAAAACTCAGAAGCACAATACTTACTCTCTGAAAATATGAAGATTGCATTCTCACCATATGTGTCAGATAAGGAGGAAGGACGTAATGGACCAAATGGAGCTGAGAGAACTCTTATTTCCCATCTTAGGTCAAGCTTGAAGAGTAGCCACTATGTTGCTAAGTTTAACTTTCCTAAAATTCAATTCCACCCCTGAATAACAAAGGGGTAGAAGAGAAGAAGATGCTCAATGTATTCTTCGACATTATGACAAAGGACACATTTAGAGGGACCAACATAGCCCCATGATCTTCTGTGAAGTTGTGTGAGGATTTTTTTTTTAATGATGAGCCAACCAAAATGGCCACTTTCAAAAGGAGCATGGGGTTCCAACAACCAATCCAACTGGGAACCCCTTTACCAGACATAGTGATGAGTTTTGAATAACTTGCTTTGACTGTGTAAGAGCCTAACCAAAGAAGATGGTCCTCTTGAGCCTTATAGTTGAGTTTTTTAGAAGAGAGGGCCTTAGTGTAGAAAGAAACTTCTTGCTCGGATGCACCAAGAGAAGCAATATCCTTCCATAACAGAGAAGGAGATCCATCTGGTTCGGGTGTCCCGAAGTGTGCAACCTTGTTACCCTAAATAACCTTAGAGATGTTCATGACATGATTTAGATTATGATTTAGAATAAGAGGCTCTAGCCTACCCCATCTATCTTCCCAAAAATTAGCACTAAGACATTGCTGATTTGTTAAGAAACTTGATCTATGATAAGATGCCTGTAATTACATAGAAAGTTCCAAATGTGGGAACGTTTGGAAAGATCTTCACTGGAGAGTAGAAGTTCAGGGCAACCTACTTTAAGGTATTTATGTGAGAGAACTTGGAAGACCAGCCTTCTGGGATCAGAGATAAAATTACAAACTAATTTAGCACCAAGAGCAATATTTTGCAAAGCCAAATAAGTAATTCTCAATCCACCCAAATGTTTGGGGAACTTGACATCATCCCATTTAACCAAATGAAATTTCCTCTCTTCATTATTACCATGTCAGAGGAAGGATCTGACAATTTTCTCGAACTTGCTTGAGATGGATTTGGGAAAAAGTAATACAAAAAGCATGTAAATGGGGAAGACACAAAGGAACGATCTGATAAGAAGAGCTCGACCAGTTAAAGAAATCCACTTCACTTTCCACGATTGCAATCTATGAGAGAGAAAAAAAAGTAAATCATCCTAGAGGGAAAATCTACCAGCCCTAGAGAAAAAGGGGATACCAAAATACTTATGTGAAAGAGAGTCCAACTCAAAATCCATAACTGCCCTGATTCTTCGCTAAAGGTGACGATAAATATTAAAAAAGAAAATGACATATTTGTGGAAGTTGATTACTTGACCAAAAACTTTGGAGTAGGAATCAAGGATGTTGTCAATAACGTGAGCCTCTGACACAGTAGCAGAACGAAAGAGAAAGGTGTCATCTGTAAACTACTGATGGGAAAGGGGAGGAAGATTTTTTGTCAATATAATACCAAATAAGGATCCTTTCAAAATAATAGATTTGATGGCTCTGCTTAGAGCCTCAACGATGAGAATGAAGAGGAAGGAAGACAAAGGGTCACCTTGCCTTAAACCCTAACTGCTAGAGAAGAAACCTTCTACCAAACCATTAACCGGGATGGAGAAATGTGTTTCACCTGATTCTTAGACGTTTCTTTGAAAATGACGAAATAGATAAGGTAACGGGCATAGGAGGAATACTTGTTGAAATGTTGGTTAATAGGTTGTCGCGCGCGTGTTGACTCCTTGATCCACAACTGATCGTGAGAGCTTCCTTTTGGATGGGAGGAAATACTTGAAATAAAAAGCAAGACCACCAGAAAGAGTTAAACAATATATACAGTGGACTGCCTAGCGTATGCTAGATCCGAGAAGTGTGATACTTCCTAGAAGGACTGTCAATCCACTGTTTAAAACAACTTAATGCTGGTAATAAAGTAGATCCTACTATAGTTAAAATGATTTAGGTATCTCATTTAAAACACAATAAGAAAGATCTAATCTAACAGGCTAGGTTAAAATAAGATCCGAAGGTCAAGTAACTGGTTCTGGGTCTCTATAGGTCTGACAGAGGTCTTAGGCAGGTCACAGTGTGAGTAAGGGTGATGTGGGAATAGGTAGGAAGGTTACTGTTCAGAGGCTATATTGGTAGATATAGAGACCGATGCTGGTTAAGGGTGACCGTGCTGGTTTGGGAGAACTAGTGCATCGGTTACTGTGGGGTACTGGGAATGTCACATAAAAAATGAGCTTTAGATCTCCCTTATGATTACACAAAGGACTAAGCTGGAAGAATGAGGTATTAAGTTGTTTGGATGGGATTTGCACAAAGTTTTAATAGGGATATGGAGGGGTGAGTATTAATGGATGGTCAGTGGGTGGCTAGGAGAACACATGATGAAAATGGAAATGATGAAATGAAAACCAACAGGAGTAAAATGTTCTACTACTTGGAATCTGGTTTTAGATGTCTGTGAGTGAGGAATGAAGGTGTTGATAAGAGTTGAATGCCTGAAGAGGATGGGTGACCAAACATTGGGGAGCTCTTGCATGGGTTGCATGTACTCTCCTTCTTGCTTGATTGTATCAAATCTATGTTGGGGGTGAGTGTTAGATGGTTTCTGGGTGAATCCTGGATGTCTGTGCAAGAGAAAATACTTGATCTCCTTCTTTGCATGCGTGTTCTCCCTGAAACTTGTTCTCAAAAGATGTGATATCTCTCAGGAATCTGCCAACCTCGAAAATAAGGTTGTTTTGGGAATTAAATGGTAACTGACGGTGGTTCTGGCTTAACCGGCGGTGGTTAAGGGTAACCGGCGTCAGTTAGGGTGGGATTTCCTAGGTTTACTAAACTAGGTAGATCCCCTTGATTTTCTGGGATCTCATTTCGTTTACCCACGGATTAGACTGGAAGCTTCCTTCTAACATGCGGGAATGTGGTTAGAGGGAATGTAGGCATTGATTTTTAGGGTTTGGGTAGGTCTTAGTTAGTTATGGCAACTTACTAAGAATAGGTCTTAGGGTGAGGTGGCTTGATGAGGTGTCTAGGTGAGGTGGATATGTGGGCATTATCCTAATTAGGATATTTAAATAATAAATATGGTGAGGATAATGAATTAATTTAATTTAAATAATTAAATTAATATTATAGTAGGGTGAAGGGGGCCATGGTTAGGTGAATGTGTTCAATGGTGTTTATTTGATGAGGGACCAAAGGGGAGTGTGACCTAATTTTAGTGTCTACATTTTGCCCCTTTTTGTTGCATAGCTTGTATTGGTAAGCGACGCTGACAAAAATAAGATGTGGTTGCCCCATGTGTGGGTGGAGGTGATCCCCCTCAAACTAGGAACTGACGAGGCAGAAGGTAGAATTGGTGAGTGGTTTGATAAAAGGTAAATGTGATGAAAAGGAAGGTGGGTAACAAGGGAAAAAGGAGCAAGGTCTACTCGGGTAATCTAGGTAATGGGTTAGGGTCAAAGGTAGCAACAGTCAAATACACACACACGTATAAACTGCAGCACAATACCAGGTTGAAGAGCAAGGAAAACTCTACATTGTCTAAGGTTGATAGGTTTATCCAAACAAGGTTGAGGTGGTTCCTGTATCCAAGGTATAGGAAATGGTCAGGAAACATGACATAGGTCAGGTGCAAGAACGTTTAGGTGTGTTTCGGTACACCAAAGGTAGGGTTAGGATAAACGGTCATGGTAAGAGGTAAGGTAAGGCCATTAGGGCAATCAACATAGGTAACAGTGCTGCAAGGTATAGCAAACACATGAGGTCAAAGGTCACTAGCGATGGTCTAGGTAAAAGAATCTAGGTCACGACACAGGTAGGGCCGCGGTATGGGTAAATTAATGAGTCCCCAATTGAGGACACGGGTAGGTAATAAATGATGAGGGCAAGAGGGTGAGGGGAATGGTTAGGGTAAAGGTTGGGTGTGGAAAAAAGAGTGACAGGCACGGTAATAGGGTAAAATTTAGGGCAATGTGCAAGAGAGGGTGACCGATGCTGGTCAAGGGTAACCAATGCCGACATAGGGTAACTGACCATGGTAAGGTAGGGCACGTGACCGATGCCGGTGAAGGTAAAACTAGCGTCGGTTAGGTTAGGTTTATTATAAAAACAAAAAATCTACGTTTTTTGCTATTCATTTGTCTTCTTTTGAATTGGAAAAATGAAACAAGAGAGAGAGAGAAAAGGGAAAAGTTTTCAGATGAAACAGAGAGTTGAGTTGGCGAGCCAATTGGTGGGTGATTGGTAGTTGAGAGGTGGGTCCATGGGATCAGATTGTGTGATTTGATTGGTTGGAGGCGCAGGTAGCGATTTGGTGATGGTAGAGGCCGGAGAGAGATTGGGCAGGCCACCAGTGCAGCGGCCAGACATGCCACCATGGCGACGGAAGCATGATGAGGTAAGTGCCAAACTCTTGTTGTGTTTGGGTAGATAGATTAGGTGATAAGTTGGGGTTTGGAAGAAATTGGGTTTTTTGTTTTGGGTGGGGGAAAAAATGAAATTGGAAATGGGGTGGGGTAAATTGGGTAGAATAGGAGTGGGGAAAGAGGTAAATAGGAGAATAGGGGGTGGGAGGTGGTTAAGGGGAGGTGTAGGTCTTTAGGCCCAGATGGCCCAGGGTGGGGATGGAGATGGAGATGGGGATGATGGTTGGGTAACTACCCTATAGGAACAAGTGACAGGGTTATAGGGCCTATTGGCCACAACACAGGCACAAACAGGGGCTTTATAGGCACAGGGTATGAGGCCGATGACACCTCCATAGGCACTGGGATAGGGTCCTAGTTCATAGGCAGGGGTGAAATCGGGTCCCATAGGAAAGGTACAGGGGCCGAGGCCTATGGGGCCACCACATACCGTACCCATAGCCAGGTTAAGGGATGCCCTAGGTGAGGCCAAATACTACCAAGATCAGTTGATGGCGGCCGAGATAGATTTTCTATCCTATGGAGAGTATAGGGCACAACAAGCATCGAGTGAGAGGACTAGATGTTGGACTCATAATGTAGAGAGCACAGGGGGCCATCGAGCTCCGAGACAGGATCAGGGAGAGGCCACCAGCTCACGGAGACCAGCTCCAGGTGATGCACCAGCAGGGACCCAACCACCACCTATGATGGGTGGGGAGATGTTAGCAGGTCGCCAGACAGGGGCCGAGGAGGTAGAGGGGAGAGACCAGATATGGAGGATGTCCACAGAGGTGATGGATATATGGCTCCCTTGATTTTGACATGTTTTTTATTTTTGATATATACCGGTCTGCATGCTAAAGATAGTGAGGATGTACGAGAATTTTTTTTGAGAGATTTGATTATATACCGACCTACGTGTCGAAGAGATTTTGTATTGTTTTATTGTATATGATACCGGCCTGCGTGCTGATGACATTTTGTATTTGAGTATCGGCCTGCGTGCCGACGATTTTGAGAGATGGACATGATTGGATATCCATATATATTGTATAGAGACACACATATTTGTTTATATGATGAGATGGATGAGATTTTGATGATTGGTTGATGTTTTATGAGATTTTTAATTTTTTGTTGTGATATGGATGGAAACTTAGGTGATGAGGCATGATGGAGTCAGGTTGGTTTAGGCATGGATTGAGTCAGGTCATAGGCATGGATCGAGTCAGGTCTTAGGCATCGATCGAGTCATGGATCTAGGCAGGTTATGGTTTAGGCATGGATGAGAGTTTCAGGTCGTCAGGTTTTAGGCATGGATTGAGTTAGGTTGGTTGTCTAGGCATGTTATTATTCATTAATTTTTGTTGAATGAATGATGAATGATGGGTTCATGTTTAAGATGTTTTATAATACATGCATGATGATGGTAGAGAAATGGTAGTCATAATAAATGTATGTTGTGATGATGATAAAAATGTTAAGCAACTTGTTGTTTGTTTGGTTTAATTTCCAATTTTTGATATAAAAAGGAAACTAAGTAGGGTAGAATGTGATTTAGGAAGATGAAAGATGAATTGGTTAGGGTAGAGAGTGGTCGAGCTAACCTCCAAGGGCCCCATGCCCTCGGAGTGCTACCTACATAGTCCCAACGAAAAGGGACCTCAGGCCAATGTAGTTCTCCCATAAGCTAGGGAAGAATATGAGGAGGTATGAAAATGAGTTGGTAGGTTTTAGGCATGATTTGGGTTTAGGTCTGTTAGGTGTGGGTGAGTTGTGGGAAACTTGGTATAGGTGATTTTGATTGTGGTGGAATAAGAAGATTACCCCAAAAGTAAGTGTCGAGGACCAAGTCCTATATAAGGTAATCAAAACATAATAAAGAAGGTTAAAAGATAAGAGGGGGAAAGAAAGCTACCTGATTGGTTAGGATCATACCGAGTAGGTCATACCTTGGAGGAGGTGATGAACGTAAGACCCTAAAGACATTGCATGATTGATTGTTCTAAGGGTGAAAATTAGTCACATGATCACCAAATGTCATGGTTTCCAAGAGGTCCCTTGAGGTGGTAGAAAATGGGAGTGTGAATGGTGAGAGGGGTGAAAGGTGGTTAATTTTGATATCGTATGAGGTAGCATGCTCTTTGGGCAAGAGATCCAAGATCACAATGGGCAAGTCCATGACTAAAAGGTTTTCTGTATTGACTGATATTTGAGATAGACTGATCGATGTGGGAAGTCTATATGGGATGAGGAAATTAACTCCTTGAGGTCTTCGTGAAGCTGATCGATGCGGGAAGCTTCAGTTTCTCTTATTTTTTTTAAAGATCTGTACATAGCTGTCCTTCGAGGGAGCAGTCTATTTATAGTAGCGATTACCGAGAGGAAGATGTCCTTTTGAGGGAGTCATATTTTTATTAGAAGTTTGACTCAAGGACTTGGATACCATGTGAGGGATTTTGAAGTCATGGACAAGACCAAGATGAAGAACATGATTCTTGTTTAGAAAGCAGGGTGAAATGATGATGGGATCTCATCTAAAGGTAGATGAAAAGTATCCATGAGAATCATGCTATGTGCAGCACCGTGGTACACATATTCAAGTGAAGATAACAAGTGATGGGTATACACATGATTATTGTTTAAGCATTGGTGAGGTGTAAGAAGTGGATAGCGCTCAAGGGACGAGCATGAAAGAGGAAAAAAGTGATGTAGGACTAAAATTCAACAATAGAATGGTCAAAGATGTAAGGCATTAAGGGGCTCAGGTTTGGGTTTACCATCGAGTGAAGATAAACGATAAGCACCTGATCCATAAGTATGGGTCACAATGTATGGTCCAAGCCAATTAGGAGAAAATTTTCCCCGTTTACTTTTTTCTACTTTGGTTACATGTTGATTTTCTTTCAGGACAAGGTCACTGACTTGGAAGGTTCGTTCATGGACACGTTTGTCATAGGCATGTTTGATACATTTTTGGTAAACTTGAAGGTGGTCAAGAGTGTTAAGACGACATTCATCTAATAACTCAAGTTGTGCTAAACGGTCCTGATGAAAGTCATCATCATTGAGCATGTCATGGAGAGAAATGCAGAGTGAGGGAATCTGGACTTCGAGAGGTAGAACAACCTCTGTACCATAGACCAGAGAAAAAGGTGTGGCAGTAGTGGAAGTGCGAATACTAGTGCGGTATGCCCACAGGGAAAAAGGAATGTGCATATGCCAGTCCTTCCCAGTATCATTAACCACTTTCATGAGAATTTTGTTTAAGGTTTTATTAGTGGATTTGGCTTGGCCATTGGTCTGTGGGTAATAAGGTGATGAGAAACTTAGCTGAATGCCAAAGGCGTCACAAAGTTTTTGCAATGTTTTGTTTTTAAATTGTTTTCCATTATCAGTGATGAGGTGATGAGGAACACCAAAGCGACAAATGATGTGATGATTGATGAACTCACATATTTTCTTGGCTTTCGTGGAGATGAGTGGTATGGCTTCAACCCATTTTGTGTAGTATTCAGTAGTGGTGATGATCCATTGATGGCATTGGGAAGAATGGGGGTTGATCTCTCTGACAAGATCCAAACCCCATTGAGAGAAGGGCCAAAGGTCACAGGTGACCTATAAGGCATGACTGGGTGTATGATGAAGGTTGGCATGTTGTTGGAATTTTACACAACATTTGACGTAGTCGCAACAATCATGGTTGAGGGTCAGCCAGTAATAGCCTAGGCAAAGAATATGCTTAGCAATAGCAAGGCCACTGAAGTGACCTCCACATATGCCATCATGAACTTCCTTAATGGTATAAGGAATTTCAGAACTCGTGAGGCATCGTAAGAGAATACCATCAAATCCACACTTATAGAGGAGGCCCCCCATGATGACGTAATGAGAGACCTTTTTAAGGAAGGTGTGTTGTCCATTATGGGTGAGATCAGGAGGTAAGATGGAGAGAGAAAGATAGTTGGAGTATTGTTTATACCAAAGGTCACTCGGGTCGAGGGTAGCGGTTCTGATGGAGTAAAATTTGCGAGGTAAATAAGAAGGTGATTGGAGTCATTGTATGGTGACAAAGATTTTAGAATCAATAGGGTGAAACGGGTATTTGAGAAGCCAAGCAAGCCATGGTATCTACAAATTTGTTGGTTGAACGGGGGACGGTTTGAAGGGCGTAATGGTCAAAGGTGGTCAAAAGTATGTCTACATGATGTTTATACTTTTGAATTATCTCATTATGACATTGGTATATACCATTGACTTGGTTTATAACCAATTGAGAATCACCAAAGATGTTGATTGATTTGACATCTAGGGCGTAGGTGGCTTGGAGACCTAATACGAGTGCTTCGTATTCGGCAATATTGTTTGTACAATCAAAATATGAGTTTGAAAGACAAAGGCATGGGTTCACCATCAAGTCAGAATGAGGATAATACCAGCCCCACCCCCATGCTGACACTTGGAACCATCGAAGAAGAGTGTCATTTGGTAAGTGGGTTTGTCCAAGGGAAAGGGTAGCAATTGACTCATCTGGAAATTCAAAATTAGAGGGTTGATCCCCGGAAATAGGTGTGTCGGCCAATTGGTCAGTGATAGCTTGGCCTTTGATGGAATTTTGATGAATGAATTTGAGGTCAAGGTCAGCTAAAAGCATAAGCCATCATGCGGCACACTGATTTTGATAAGGTTTGGCATACATGAAGTGTAAGGGGTCAGTGTTGGTCACAACATAGGTTTTTTGGTTGAGTAGGTAATGGCAGAGTTTTGTGGCAATGAAAACTAAGGCTAAACAAAGTTTTTCAGGATGGGTGTATTGGGTTTCATAGTCCAAAAGAGTACGGCTTATGTAATAAACCACCTGCTCCCTGTGTTGTTCATCGTGATGAGCGAGCATGGCTCCCAAGGAGTGATCGGTAGCAGAGATGTATAGGTAGAAGGGTTGATCGTCTTTAGGTGGGATAAGTACGGGTGGTTGGAGAAGGTATTATTTTAAGGCCTCAAAATATTTATGGCAGTCATCATCCCATTTAAAGGAGACATCCTTCTTGAGAAGATGATGAAATGGTTGACACCGATCAGATAATTGTGAAATGAAATGGTGAATAGACTGCAACTTACCTTGCAGGCTATGGAGTTGTCTAAGGTTAGTGGGCGGAGGAATTTCCAGAATGGCCTTGACTTTAGCAGGGTCAACTTCTATACCATGTAGGGAAATGATAAATCCCAGGAGCTTTCCTGAGAGAACCATGAAGACACACTTCTTTGGCTGAAGGAGAACGTAATATTTAATGAGACTAGTCAAAAATGGTTTTTAGGATAGTGCAAGGTGCTCGGAGCGGCAGTTTAGATTTAGCCAGGAGATCATCCACGTAATCTTCCAATATACGATGCATGATGTCATGGAAGATATAAGTCATAGCCCACTAATATGTGGCACCAACATTTTTAAGGCCAAAAGGCATGACTCGATAGCAGAAGGTCCCCCAAGGGGTGATGAATGAGGTTTTTTGTTGATCCTCTGGGGAAAGTAAGATTTGGTTATAACTTGAGAAGCCATCCATGAGTGATAGCATCTCGTGACCAGTGGTAAGGTCAACCAGTTGATCAATACCGGGTAAGGGAAAGTCATCTTTTGGGTAGGCTAGGTTGAGGTCATGGAAATTTGTGCAAATGTGGAGTCCCCCTGTCACCTTAGTGACAGGGACAATGTTAGAAATCCAACGAGGATAATCAATGGGTAATATGAAGGAAATGGAAAGAAGACATTAAAGTTCTTCTTTGACGAGAAGGGCAATGCGAGGGTGCATTTTCCTCAGTTTTTGTTTGATGGGTTTGGCATCGGGAATGGTTACATGATATTGTGGACCACTATGGTGGGGTCAATACCGGGCATGTCTACATAAGACCAAGCAAAGCATGGTTATGATCTTTGAGAAAAGAAGTGATGGCTTCCTGTTCAGCAACATCTAAAGATTGACCGATCTTTAGGATGTGTAGGTTGTCCTGAGTATGGATGTTGATCTCGATATCAATTCATTAAACATGGTTTGTGTCTCAGATGATAATGAACGATGAATATATGAGTCTTCTACACCAAAGTAGGTGAGTATAGACTCATCATCCTAACATTGAACTATGTTAATGGAAGGTGTGTCGTCATCGATCATTTCAGGATACACAAAGGGAAGAGAGGAAGGAGCCTCGCCCTCACGTTGATAAGTCAAAGGCCCCAAGGAAATGGTGTTTATGAAAAAAAAAGTTAGGAGGGATGGATTCTGGATCCATCGACTCCATCAGGTGAAGGTGGTGATGAAGGCAGAGCGGGTGAAGAGGGTGGAGAAGGGTTGATGTCCTCGATGAGTTCAATGCGGGCTTGCTTGGTAGGTGGTTCAACAAAGCTGATACCACTACAGTCATTATGTTTATGGGTAGTACATGGAATAACAGTATGGTGGCCTTTCTCGTAAAATCCAAAACCAAAACCCTTCCACACACATCGGTGTAGGAAGGTGTGGGTGAAATGGTGATTGGTGAGAGACTGGAAGTCAATGGAAAATGGGCGGGTTTGTGACGGTGGTTTGGGTGTGTAAGTGGTAGTATCAAGTCCCCCATAGGTGAGACTGGTATGAAGGTGAGGAGGACCATAAAGGAAATTCTCCTATGCAGTGATCATAGCAAGGATGTTAGTGAAGACTTCCATACTCTTGTGGAGTAAGGAATGTGTTAACACTATATAGGTGATACTCCCCCAGAGTGAGGCATTGAAAAATGCCTTCCAAGGGATCGGTGGTTGGTATGTGGGTAGCTGGAATAGATGATGTGTCAGAGGTTGATGCGGAGGTGGAGTTAATGGATTGGGAGGCTGATGGGTTAGTTTTGGAGGTTGTGGCGGTGGTAGGAATGGAGGAGGCATGTGCAGTTGAGGTAGCGACTATACTGGTAAGTGAAGGTGTAGATGAAGTGATAGTGGTCATGGAGGTAGATGCCTTAATGGGTATGAGCATGTCATTGGGTTGGTAAAGCATGTTGCATGTTTTAAAAGGTGATGGATCAGCTGGAATAGTATAGGTGTGTCCTTCATGCTCAAACTTTACACAATGATGCAAAGTGGAAGGAACACAACCCATGACATGAATCCAGGGTCTACCAAGCAACAAGTTATATTGAAATTCCCCCTCCAAGACGTAAAATAACTCTAGAACTAGTGTGGGGGCCCACGTGAATGTGGAGGATGATGGTGCCTAGTGTAGAGGTGATAGCGTCATTGAATGAATGCAACATGACAGGATGTTTATGCATGTAATTGTTAAGTATGTGCATTTGAGCGAATGCATGGGATGAAATGATATTAATACTAGTGCCCCCATCGATCATTACACGTCGTACACGTATATCATCGATGTGGACAGAGATGAAGAGAGCTGGGTCTGGGTCATCAGTTTGTGTGGTGCGATCTCTTCCTCTGAGAAGCTAAGGGAGGCTATTTGGTGAGTAGGGTGAGGTGTGGATAAAGGTGGAAATTTTGTGAGAGAGGCTACATGATGGGGTGTGATAATGGAGGCTACAAGTGTAGGGTCATTGGGTAAAACCTCAATAGATTGAAGAACCTCCATGAGAGCTTGACGATGGGATTTCGAGGTTTGGATGAGGTCATATAGGGACATTTTGAGGGGAGATTGGTGTAATTGTTTGAGCATGGTGCGATGTGTGACCCCATTAGAAATAGGGTATGTGGGGCCGTGGATAGTAATTTTAGGTGTGGGTGCAGATGGTATGTTGGGTATAGGATTGGTTGGTGAGTCAGTTACCTTTTCCTTGCCTTTGTCTCTTCTGAGCATGGGTAGTGACGTGTATCATGCTGATCTGAGGGGAGTTGGCAAAATGGAGAAGGTGTAGGATGATTGGTATAACGACATGATAGGAAAAATCCTACCAAGGGAGAAAATCCTTGTGAAATGAGTTGGGTGCAAAAAAATTTAGGTAATGGTCTAGCAAGTTCTCTGATGCAAACCATGTTAATTTCGAATCTTGGAGGTGGGTCTAGGAGCTGTGGGGGTGGAGGTCATGGTTGTTGAGTAAGCAGTGAGGGAAGGACTATAGGAATGGGTGTTGGTGAAATGGGGTCCTCATCAAGAAGGTCATCATCGTCAAAGTTTGCTTCAGGAGGACATAACTAGATAAGGATGGTTTTCAAAGCCTTGCAGTTCTCCACATCGTGCCCTGACACATGATGGTAGGCACAAATTTTAGTGTCATCAAACCCTTTTGGCTTGGGTTTGAGGGGGTCATAAGGTCTGAGCAGCGGTAATGTGATGACAGAAGTCTCAAGGAGGTTGGTTAAGATTTTGGCATAGGACCCTGTTAGTGGGTCGCAATGGGAAGTGAAAGTGGGTTTGGGCATAGGTGCAGCTGATTGTTGAGGAATGGTTTTTGTAGGAGGGGGAGTGGGTCGAGCTATGGTTTTGGGTGCTGGCATGGTCTTGGGTGTTGGTCGTGTTTTCTTGGGTAGGGGTATGGTAGATGAATGGGCAGGAGGGTGCATGGTTGTTTTGACTACCTTATTGGAGAGTAGCAGATTTTTGTCTTTGGGTTGCACCTTCTTGGGTAAAGGTGATACGGGTGTACGCTTGGGCATATCTAGGTGTGTTGGTCTGAAAATCTGTCAGGTGGAAAGATATATGGATAGACAAGCCAACAGTGTGCGGGGCATAGCCCCTCTTTGAATCAGCAAAGCGAAACTAGTTTATTACTATTCTACTAGCAGGAATCTATGCAAGTCTCACAATATTCTGCCTTCAGGGTTTTAGGATCTCATCCTAGTAGAGGTGTTTCCAACTGTAAGAAGAAGGGGAAGAAATGAGACAGGGAGATAGGAAAGATCTAAAGGGAGAAAAGAAATTAATTCCAAAGTAGAAAGGTCAACGGGTCTATGTTTTGGGCTGGTAGTAAACATAGCCAAACTTACTCGCATAGACGAACAAAGCAATATTGATGAATAAATGATAATAAAGCAGAAGTAGATTCAACAGAACAAACATAAAAATCTAACATAAGAAAGCTCTAATGTATAACACAGGTATTCAGCACAAATTCTAAATATTGTATTAATATTTCCTTCTGTTACAAAAAGCTCAAAGTCTTTTCTTCTTACTTCTATTTTTCATCTGAAAATTATCCACCCTTGAATACAACAAGTATCCAAGTATATATATAAGAAGGAGAAGAAAGAAGGCCAAAGGAAACCAACAACTAATTACAAAATATCTACAAAATATCTAAAAGTCAATGTTGACTTTTGACAACTTGGTGGATGACAACATCACATGGTGCAACATGGATGAGGTCATCGTTTTGTACCAACATACTATTAGATATTTACAAAAAGAGAAGCCAAGAGGAAGAGAACTATTCATCGTCGTCTCGTGGTTGGAAGGGGGTATCTTGCTTCTGCTGTTGTTCAGGAGAGGTGATATGGAATTGAGTCTGATATTCCATGAACTTGGTGATCATGGGCTGAAGTTGATCCTGAGCATGACCCTTCGTGTGATCACCGATGACCTCACAAGTCTTCCACTCATCTTTGAGTTTTTCAAGGAGTTTGAAATATTCATTTCCTTCCTCCATCAGGAACCCCACAAAATCACAGCAAGCGAGAAGGTTGTTGATGCATTCGGTGTCAAAAGTGGCTTCTGTCCCTAACCCTTGCGAGACGATCTCCTTGAAGATCCGGATAGTTTCTTCCACCTTCTCAAGGCAAAAGAAGGAGTAAGTAGGCTTGGAGACATTCTCAGAACAATTTGTTCCATTTGATGCATTGAATCCAAGGCTTCTTCCTTGACTTTGTCAATCTTTTCCAGGACGAACTCCATCTGGTCGACCCAGTAATCCAACGGAGCAAGGATCTTGCTGGGTACCCTGGGGTGACTGATTATGCCAAATTTCACTAGATCGTCGATTGAGCAGTCAAGAATTTGTTGGAATGTTTTGTGTTGCAGCCTTGCATGGTCCAACTCCTCGGAGATAGGTCCTGCAATCACCTGGAGATATTTGTTTTCCTGATTGATGTTCTGATACAACTCGGTGAACTTGACTATTACCTCCTTGCTGTCTTTGAGGATTTCTCCAGGTGGAAACTGCCATACCTTGTTTGCCAATTTTGGCATACTCATTTATCTTGTCCTGACTTAGAACCTCAGGAGTTTCCATGGTAGTTGTAGGAGGTGCACTGCCCATTTTCTGCAGGGCATGGAGAAGATTTTTGTTTTGTTCCTTTAGCAACCTTTTCTCCTCCTTTGCTTCTTGAAGTTTCTTGTAAAGGGCATCCACTGCAGATAGGGCCTCTCCTTGAAGGCTTTCTGAAGACGTTCCCATTGTGACTTGGGTCACTGTATAATTTTTCAGAGACAAATCCTTTTTACCGTTTAAAGGATCGGGATATGCAATCTCCATTACTCTCTCTCCCGATGCACTCTAAGAGAAGTGGGTTATAGGCTTTTGCTTCTTAGCCCCCTTTACCAGGATGACGGAGAAGTCCATCGATGCAATAGGGACTTTCCTCTTTTGCTGGCTCAGATACTGGGAGATCCATGTTGGACTTATGGGAACGGGACTACAGGTGGAAGAGGGAGCAGCTGCAGTGAATGAGGGGAAAAATGGGTAGAGACACTTGGTGGTGGCATCGAGAGGGAGGCCGAGAAAGTGCTCACGGGAGGAAGGGACATTGCAGAGGAAGAATACGTGGGAAAGGAAGGGAGCTAAGAGATGAGAGAAGAAATGGTGGAGGACAGCTCCACGAGAGAAGAGAAGATGGATGACGAGGAAGGAGGATCAATAGACGATGGGGGAGAGGACACGACCAAAGGAATGGTTGCTTAGGTCACACGAGGAGGAGAAGGAGGAGAGGGAGAAGGGATAGAAGGGACCTCAGTGGTTATAGTAGTGGTGACACCCTGAGTGGATGTGCCCGTTGAAACACCTTCCACTACTTCTTTCTCTGGGAAGCCAGAGTTACAACTTGTTCTCGTACAGCAGAAGGAGGACTTTCAGGAGCTCCTTCTTGAGTAGTGCTCGATTCACCTTCCTTATCCTTGCCTTTGACCTTTGGCAGATGCTTTGGCTTGAAAGGTGTGTTGCCCAATGGTGACGTAGTGAAATCTACCCCGAGGTAGCTGAGGCCATTCATCCTACACCAGTGCTCTGTCCTTCATAGTGTCTCCTTGACCCTTTCTTCAATGGTCTGGGGCACTTTTGTTCTATCGATTGCAGCAAACGGCCAGTTGTCCCCATCCATATCCAAATATACCTGATCAACTTCTTGATCAGTAGTTTGATAACCTTTTGGGACGATGGCCACGCCATACTGAATAATCTCTGTCAGGGCCAGGCGAAAGTGATCCTTCCTTCTAAGTTCAACATCATGATACAGGTCGATATAGATGTCCTCGATCTGTGGAAGGTGGATAGGATCGAGTTTTGCCTTGGGAAGGCAATTCCTTGGATCAAAAATGGGCCTCGCCGGGAAGTTGTGCTTCAGATTGAGCAGTTCTAGCTCGGCAATCATTTTTCGGGCTTTATGGTGAGAGATGCATGTGTATCTACCCACTGTAAGGGGGAAAGGAGTTCCAACCTTCTTTTTCTTCAGGCACTTCTTGTGGTACGTTACGAGCTGTCTGGATAGCTCCAACAGGATTAGTTTGGGGCCGGCATATCTCGGCAATTTGGTGGGCTCACCCAGGAAGTTAGCTGCCCTGAGATAGGTGAAGGTGGGAAATTGTGTAAATAAGGCCCCCCACTTCTCTATTGCTGTGACAATGCTCTTGGTCATTCGACCATGAGTCATGTTTGGCCTCAAAAGGCAGACGATGCCATAGAAGAAAGCATCGTTAATCTTTGTAAACTACAAAATATTGTTCTCTAGCTTCAACTCTGGATAGTATTCATATATTTTTACTTGGGGCCAAACCCCGCATCGGCTCAATGCTGGATAATCCCTTTCCGAGGCTACAGCATAGACTACGTCAGAGTTCATGTAGAACCTCCATGTTGTGGTGAGTTGTTGAAGTTGTTCAGATATAGTGCTACTTATTATCTCTGCCCACTCGAAGCATTGATCAGGTACATTTTTATTCATGGTCTCCAGGTACCTGAGCATCCATTTATGAAAGTAATGGGTGTCAAAAAGCCCAAATACTCTGCTTAGGAAGGTGATAGTATCACTCAGCTCCTTGGAGAAATCACTACGGTGAATAACCTGTGGCCATCTGGTTATCACCTTCTTGTTCTTTAGGTACACCTCATTCATCAGTTGCATGCACTGGTCTTCATTGTCCTCCCAAGCCTTGGTGCAGTCTTCTTGGCTTACGGCCACAAAGTGTCCGATGCTGAGGAATGCCAAGCATGATTTCGAAGTGTCGGGCGGTGAGGTTGATTATGACCTCACCCTTTTCATTTTGGACACACCTTGTGTCTTTGTTGTAGCAGCGGGCCACTACCATCATGAATTCATTGTTTACTACACTGACAGGGATCCCCCCAGCAAAATGCAGGCCACTGCCTACTAGTTTGTCCATCCAGGGACTCCCTGTGACTCTCCTGGTTCTGGCCCAGAAATCTTCCATATCGATGTGACCAAGCTCAGAGTCTCTTATATCCATGTCACATTCTACCTATGACTTGGGAATTTTGACCGTTTGGTACTTGTATTTCATTTCTTCTTCGGTAAGCTTGGCTTTACCTTTTGACTTGGTTGGCCTCTTGCTTGATGTAGACATATGTGGATCTGAATTCAGTTTTTTGATCTGCAAGAAGAAGAAGAGAATTCCAACA
Source organism: Taxus chinensis (assembly GCA_019776745.2). NCBI lineage: Eukaryota > Viridiplantae > Streptophyta > Pinopsida > Cupressales > Taxaceae > Taxus > Taxus chinensis. The sequence goes on from CM034151.1 coordinate 28,098,683, forward strand.
CCAAAGAGCCATATTAGCTGATCAGTTCTTCCATTAAAGCACTACAGAATAGAAAGAGGAGTTAGCAATTTTAAGGCCTCAGGGTGCACAGGGCGCTATGAACACTGCAGGCTGTAGAGTTTAATAGAAAGGCGCACTGAATCGGAATGTTACAAGGAACAAATCAGTGCCAAAGGGCGCAGGGTGCATGAATTTTGCATTTGACATCATGTTATTGTAAGCAGAGATGTGCATGTGCCATCTATATAAGGTTAGGCTGGGCGTAAATAAACTTGGTGTTGCAGGAGATCAGGATGCGCCAATGGCACATGCAATTGGCATGTAACGGAGGATGTTGATGCGTTGAATGGCGCAGGATAAATGCATGTTGCATTATCTTTCTGTGCGTACAAAGTGGTAATTCGGCGCGGCGCAATGAAGGATTGCATGACACTGTGTTACTGTAAGAGGGTATGCACCCGCGCCATTTTTTTTAGGATTTACTTGGTTTTCCGCATGGCGCGGGGATTATGTGTGTTGCAAGCAAGAAAAGTGTGCCTTCTTGGCGTGACTGTATTTTATGCAGCAGGAGTGGTGATTGTGCCAAGAGAAAAACACAGTTCTAAACTAATCATTAAGGTTTTCTTTCTTTCCTGACAGGTCATTAATCTTTTAGGCTTCTTTTTTAGGGTTTTTAGATGGTGAAGGGGGCACAACAAGGAGATCCAGGTTGATTTTTTGAGGCAGAGCCCTCCTTACCAGCAAATCTGGAAAGGGGATGAAAATGGTTTGGAGGGGAAGGTCTGCAAGAACGGTAGTAGGGTTTAAGGGATTTACATATTCATTTTGTCCTACCACACAAATAACCAAAATAAAACACAAGAGGAGTAAGAACCACCTACCCGAGAATATATAGTATGTGAGAGACGAAGCGGGGTCCATGAACGTGACACAAGGAGGACGGGCGTACTGACAGGCATGCAGAGGAATAAATTTATCACGTGTTTTCTGACTGGTGAAAGTGACAGGTGCGGATGCGCCTATATATAGGCAAAGGTGCAATAAATGTGCCAACCACTTTTTCAAGAGGCGCACCAAAACATGTGTCGACACGTAAAAGGGTGCGCCCTTTGGCACAGATAAACACGTGTCAACACGAGGAATACTTGTGCCTTTGGCACAATTTTAAGACTGTCAACCACTTCATTCCTTGCGCCCTTTGGTGCACCAAAACACGGTGCAACAATGTATGTGTTAGCATGAAGGCACATACGCCTTGGCGCATGCAAGAAAGGCACATCACGGGAAGGCACACCAAAACATGTGTCGACACGCCAAAGGGTGCGCCAAAGGAAATGAAGGGGGCGTAGATTTACCCTGTGTAACACAGATAAAAGGTGCGCCCAGCCAAAAGGGACCAAAATGGCTAAGTTCGGAGAACTAGATTTCCCAGAAAGGGATTTTGTGAACATCTCCACCGGGAACTCCTCGTGCTATGATTATTTACTAATGCACAACCTTTAGTTTGGTGGATGTAATCTAGAAACACAACAACAAACATAACACAAGAATACCATAGACTATGATACGAAGGAATGATGACAAATCTGAAATATAAGTGTAAATTATAATATCAACATGAAATTGTTACAATCTCACCCATGAGGTACTTCAAGTGTTACTGACTTCACTTGCCTTCCAACAATAACTATGGGAGAAACTTCACAATGGATTCTTTAACACACCTTCTAAATGATGGCTTCCTTTACACACTTACTCATACAATATTTCTCACTACTTCCCTCTATGCTAAATGAGGGGGGTGGCCTCTTTATTTATAGGAATTCAGGCTTATCCACCCTATCTCTAAGATAGGATAGGAAATCTCTTCCGGCCAATCATATTCCATGCCTAAACTCTTGCCTTTACATGTAGGCTTATCTTCTAAGATAAGATAAACCTTATCATCTCACATGGGTTCCACCTTTTTAGACTTTTCCACAAATAAAATACACAAAATATTTATGACATCACTCTTTGTCCTTATTACAAATATAATATTTCTAATTCCTAATCATGTAGACCCTACTTCTCTACTTACCCCAACTTTGACATTTTAACATTACCGGACCACTTACGACAAATATTTACTTTTTACCACAACATTCCTATTGTACTTTGACTGTTACCATACTCTACTTTATTGGCGGCACCGTACTGACGGTGCCGTTATCTTCTATCAGACGCCACTACTAATCATACTTAACAACATCCTATTCCTAATACATACATAATAAAATAGAAATTACGGAGGAAAATTTTAATGTCGACATTTTCCCCCTTCCTAGCTTCTACTCCGTCCTCGGAGTAGACTATTCTGGTGCTTGGAAAATCTTTAACTTGTCGTGGTTGACCCATTTCGTAATGGGAGTGCCATCCAATTCCTCCAGTCGATATGTACCATTTTCATGCACAAGCTGCTATTTTGTAGGGCCCCATCCATTTGGGAAGGAATTTTCTCTGCCTTCTTTTTTTGTATCTAGAAGCATATACTAGAACCAAGTCATTCACATGAAATGGAGACAAATGGGTCTTTTGATCAAAGTATTCCTTCTGCTTCATTTTCTTCTTATAGCTTGTATCCTTCGCTATTTCCCTCATTTCCTCTAGCAAATGAAGATGCACCAACCTTTCTTTTACTGAATCACTTTCATCCATCCTTTCCTTTTTCATAACTCTCACAGTGGGAATATCAAACTCAATAGGAAGAACTGGATCAATGCCATAAGCCAACTGAAATGGGGAGTATCATGTTGCTGACTTTGATGTTGCCCTATATGCCCACAATGCTGCATGAATCCTTTTATCCCACTTATGTACCTGCAAGGCTGCATCTTTTGCTAGAATTTGACACAACACAAAATTTGTTCGTTCCACCTGTCCATTTGTGCTTGGCTTGTATGTTGTTGCCTTCCTGTGCTTAATAGAAAACTTGTTGACTAGGGCTTCTACCACCTCATTAATGAAGTGGCTTCCTTGATCTGTTACAATTTCTAATGGGCAACCAAATCTGGTGACAATGCGTTCATATATGAACCTTGCCACTTCATCCATGGAAGTTGTTTTCAATGGCCTAGCTTCAACCCACTTGGTTAAATAATCTGTGGCAACTACAATATACTTATTTTGGCGTGGGGTAGTTGGAAGTGGACCTACAATATCTATTCCCCACTTTTCAAAGGGACCAAGTGGAAGAATAGGGCATAATGGAGCTGATGAAGTCTTACGGTTACCATGTGTTTGACAAATATCACATGTCTTACAATAATTATAACAATCTCTAAAAAGAGTGGGCCAGTGATAACCTGCATCCAAGATCCTTCTTGTTGTAAGTTGTCCAGAGAAGTGTCCTCCACATGTACCATTGTGGAATTCTTCTATCAGCTCCTTCCCTTGATCACGTCCAACTGCCCTCTTGTACTGTCCATCAGGTCCTATTCGAAATAATACTCCATGCAGAATAGAATATGGACGACTGGCTTGAGTAATCTTCCTCTTAGTCTTTGCATTGGCACCATCAGGAAACTTGAATTCATTCAGATAATTCCAAATATCTATGTATTCACTAGGGATTGTGTCAAGGGATAACAATGCTGCATCTGGGAAATCATCATCATCACAAGATGAACCTAAACCATCATAGGCTCGAGAGAGTGCATCTGCATTGACATGCTTCTTTCCTGGCCTATCTATAATATCAAATTCAAATTCTTGTAGCAAAATTATCCATCTTGCTATCCTCCCTGATGGGTTAGGCTTATTTACAATATATTTTAGAGCCTGATGATCTGTTACAACTATAAATTTCTGCCCTAGCAAGTAATTTCTAAACTTCTTTACAGCAAAAATGATAGCTAGAGCCTCTTTTTCAGTTACAGTATAATTTACCTCAGCACTGCTCATTTGTCTGCTCCCAAAGTAAACTGGATGATCATTCCCATTTTCATCTTTTTGGCTCAGAGTACTTCCTAGTGCTGCATCTGAGGCATCAGTATACACAATGAATGGCTTGCTCCAATCTGGATTCTTTAAAATAGGTGAAGACACCAAAGCTTCCTTCAGTTGTTCAAAAGCTTCATGTGCCTTATTTCCTGGTTCATAAGTAACATCCTTCTTCAAGAACTAGGTTAGTGGCTGTGCAATCTTTGAGAAATTCTTGATGAACCTTCTATAGTAACCCACATGGCCTAAAAATGATCTCAACTTACTTCTATTCATAGGAAATGGTAACTCTTTGATTTTTGAAACTTTATCAGGATCAGTACCAATACCATCTCTGGATACAACATGCCCTAACAAAATGCCTTTAGAACATCCAAAGACACACTTTGTAGGGTTTAGTGAGGCTTGTGCTTCATCTAACCTTTGAAATGTTGTCTCCATCTGGTGCAGGTGGTCCATCTTGCTCCCATAGATGCAAAAATCATCCAGAAATACTCTGATGAAGTTCCCAATGTAGGGTTCAAACACCCTATTCATCAAGCATTGGAACGTTGCCGGAGCATTACACAACCCAAAAGGCATAACTCTATAAGAAAACGTTCCCCAAGGAGTGGTGAACGTGGTCTTCAGCTGATCTTTCTCTGCTATACGAACTTGGTTGTATCCGCTATATCCATCAGCAAAACTATAGCACTCCTGGCCAGCTACTTCGTCCAAGATCTGATCTGAGAATGGAAGAGGGTAATGATCCTTCTTTGTTGCCTTGTTGAGCTTCCTATAATCAACACAAATGCGTAGTTTCCCATTCTTTTTTATTGAGATCACAATGGGAGAAACCCATTCTGAATTCTCCACAGCAAATATGAATCCTGCATCAAGCAACTTATCTATTTCTTCTTTTACAGTCTTGGAAAAATTAGGATTCATTCTATATGGCATTTGCTTTATGGGCTTAGCACCATCTACCAGCTCAATAGAATGTTCTACCCAACTTACTTGATGGAGTTCCTTGTAATCAAAAGTGAATAGGTGTATGTACCTTCGAAAGAGCTGGAGGTAGGATTCCTTCTCACTCTCCATCACAGCATCACCAATCTTTATTTGTTGGAGACGATCAACAATTTCTTCTTCAGATAATCTTATGGGTTCATGAGTCAGTGTGACTAGAAGGATATCCATGACCGAAACATCAACCTCACTTTCTTCATCTTCTGTGTCCACTTCACTGGTACTAGAGTAATCAGAGGATGTCCAATCATCAGTTTCATCACTTGAATCCACAGGTTCTACCTTATGATGCTGAGGGATCATGTTTATCTTCACCCTCTCTCTGCCATGTCCAAGTGTCATGAAGCCTTCATTCCAGTAGTTTCTTGCATGAACTCTCCTTAGCCATGGCCTTCCCAACAACATTGGGTATGCAACAGTACCATTTTTCATCACCTGAAAGTCTACCACACATACAACACCCATAACAGATATTGCCACATTTGAAACAACACCTTCTGGTTTAGTTTTTCCCTTATTTAATGACCTTAACATAAGTGTTGAGGGGCGATCAATTTTTAAACCCAACATATTCATTACAGACTCGGTCATTACATTAACTGCAGCACCTCCATCAACTAAGACATCATGAATTGAAATACCATTACATAATACCTCAGCTTGTGGAGCGTAGGGATCTGCCTCTGCCTCCAAAATAGGTACCTCAACCTCCTTACTTCGTCGAGCATTGAGTCCACTTCGCAGCTCCCGCCTCTTCTCAGAAGACATAGCCAGAAGTTGACCATATGTAATATTTGTAGGCCTTTTGGACAGATCTTCTAAGATGGAGTATGGTCCTTGTCCCTGTGAAATTAGAAAATCCTGCACACCCAACTTTCTTCTCCTATGTTTCTTACTAGTTTCTCCTTTCATCTTCTTAGGATCATTTCCATCTTGGTTATCTTTTTCTTTCTTTCTTTTTGTTACAAACACATCTGCTTCATTATTTATGCTCCTATCTATTACATCAAAAGAATTCACAGGTGTTTTTCCTTTATCATTATCTCTTGTACCAGATGTAGAAGCTCTATCTGGACAATTATACTTATAATGACCCTTTTTATGACAACCATAACATACAACTTCAGTTATATTTCTTTTTGGACCTCTATCTCCTCCCTGAGAACTAAATTCCTTTCCTTGAAGAAGATTAATAGTTAACTGACCCATCTTCTTGAGCAGATCTTCATACTCAGTAGATGTACTAGGGAAAAGATTTGTGCTCACCGAGAGTGGTTGTGGATTTTGGACCAAAGGTGTTGGTGTAGGCTCTACCTTAGCAACAATTTCTTTGGGCTCCTCTTCCATGCTTTCTTCTTGCCTTCTTGCAATCTCCTTTGCTTGTTCAATGGTAGCTGGGTGGTCATACTTCACTCGTTGTCTGATCTCTGGCTTCATCCCAAGAATGAAGTGCTTACAGAGGAGATTATCCACGCCATTCATCAACCCATCCGCTAATCCTTCCTTCCGGATCTGGGCATCGAGCTTCCTCCTTAGCTCTAGAACACGAGCATGATAATCCCTTATCTTCTCCTTCTCTCCTTGGGATAGCTTTGTGATATCGATCATGAGATCTGCATATTTCTGTTGTTCACCAAATTCTTCAAGAAAACTTTCAGTTAATAAATCCCATGAATTTTTCACATTATCACCTAGTGTTTCAAACCACCTAAGAGCTGAACCATCCAAAAAGGTAGGAAAAAATTCAGTCCATTGTTCCCTTCTTATGAGGCCATTACAAATGCAAGATCGTTTAAACTCTTGAATGAAAGAGGAAGCATCTTCATTAGATTGGGCTGAAAAAATAGGAATCTTCCCCATTTTAAAAGTAACCACAGTGAAATACCAATTCACAAGTACAATCAGTAAGACTTGTGTGCACAAATAATTGGACTCACTACAATAGAAAGTGACTTTACACCTTTCTACAGTAAAATAGGAATGACCATGGTAAAACTTGACTTACTGCGGTAAAAACTGACTTTACTGTGGTAAACACTATTCACGGTAAAAAGTGAAGTTACTGTGGTAAATACTATTCACGGTAAAAAGTAAAGTTACTGTGGTAAATACTATTCACGGTAAAAAGTGACTTTACCATGGTAACTACTATGCACAGTAAAAACAAGGTTACCCTCCAAATGATTTCTGACTAAGGGGGAATATTTCTCCAGAAAATCCACCAACGAGGAATGGTCCCGGCAACGGAACCAAAATGTCATCACCAATCCGGCACTATGATAATTCTCCACCGGGAACTCCTCGTGCTATGATTATTTACTAATGCACAACCTTTTAGTTTGGTGGATGTAATCTGGAAACACAACAACAAACATAACACAAGAATACCATAGACTATGATATGAAGGAATGATGACAAATCTGAAATATAAGTGTAAATTATAATATCAACATGAAATTGTTACAATCTCACCCATGAGGTACTTCAAGTGTTACTGACTTCACTTGCCTTCCAACAATAACTATGGGAGAAACTTCACAATGGATTCTTTAACACACCTTCTAAATGATGGCTTCCTTTACACACTTACTCATACAATATTTCTCACTACTTCCTCTCTATGCTAAATGAGGGGGGTGGCCTCTTTATTTATAGGAATTCAGGCTTATCCACCCTATCTCTAAGATAGGATAGGAAATCTCTTCCGGCCAATCATATTCCATGCCTAAACTCTTGCCTTTACATGTAGGCTTATCTTCTAAGATAAGATAAACCTTATCATCTCACATGGGTTCCACCTTTTTAGACTTTTCCACAAATAAAATACACAAAATATTTATGACATCACTCTTTGTCCTTATTACAAATATAATATTTCTAATTCCTAATCATGTAGACCCTACTTCTCTACTTACCCCAACTTTGACATTTTAACATTACCGGACCACTTACGACAAATATTTACTTTTTACCACAACATTCCTATTGTACTTTGACTGTTACCGTACTCTACTTTATTGGCGGCACCGTACTGACGGCACCGTTATCTTCTATCAGACGCCACTACTAATCATACTTAACAACATCCTATTCCTAATACATACATAATAAAATATTTATTGATGGCTAGAGGTTTCTTAATCATGTTGGGGGGTTGAGGTCCTAAGATGGACAGAAAGGGTGAAGGTGATGCAGGTATGATTGGCACAACTAGGGTGTGATTTCTATGGGCTTGGCTCTTCTATTTGGGTGTCGGAGTAGGCTTGGTGTTGACTGTCGGAGGATGTAGCTAAATCTAGTTTGATAGGTATGAGTAAGGTTAGTGGTTAGGGTGACCCCTAAGGTAGTAACAGGTTTAGGGGAGGAGGATGATGTAGGTGTGGGTTTGGACTGAGATGTATGTTGGGTTATGGGTAAGGGTGTGTGTTGAGCCATGATGGGGTATCGTGGAAGAAGTTGTGATAGAGGTGGTTGTGTTTGGTTTGTTTGGTCAAAATATCTTTGGGTAGATAGTGGAAGTGTTAGGAAGTGACATCTGCATTTGTGTTGAGGCAGGAAGTAGAAGACACCCCCACAGTAAGGCTCTATCCACATAATCTAAGTGATTGGCTAAACATGAGAATGACACATCTATAGGTGAGGTTGATGAGGACCTAATGGAAATTCCCATAAAATATGTCTTAGAGATGGGGAATTTGCTAGCTTTAGCTTCTGTGGGTAAGAGAGCTGAAAGTAGGTCTGCATGATCTTGGGTAGCTGATGGAGAATGCTCACCTAGAGGCAAAGGTATCTCTACTGGATCTTTGATGGGTGGAGGAGAAAATGGGTGCTCCTCTATAGGTGGAGGAGATGATGGGTTCTCCTCTATGGGTGGAGGAGATAGACAAGTATCCTCCATGGATTAAAGAAGTATTGTAGGTGACGACTCTCTAAGTGGAAAGCCAAAGGTGAAATAGTCTCTATATTAACAGAAGGCTCCTCCAAGGGTGAGGAAGGAGGTGAGAGGTGTTCCTCTATGGGTGAAGGAATAGGTGAAGTGGATTTCAAGTGTAGGTGGAGGACTTCAGGCTAGAATTTCCTCTATGGAAGGAATATGAGGTAATTCGGAAGCAACGGGTGCGTCGCTGAAAATAGCGTGGACCTCACGGGTATGGCTATCATGAGTTGAGGTCTCACCGGTTTGATCAGGTGAAGGGGCATGATTGGGAAAAGGTTTCTTGAATATGTGTAGGTTTTGATTGGCAGGTGCGTTAGGATTATCCATAGTTAACTCACCTTTCTCAAGCATTTCTTGGACAATTTTTTTGAAAGTGATGTAATTGTCGTCACGGTGACCCTTTACTCAATGATAGTTATAGAAATCATGTTCTTTATACCATGTGGGTGTGGGGCGAGAAGGGTCAAAACCAGTGTGTGGTTTTATAGGAGGAAGGGTGATGGCCCCAGCTTTAATGAGCTTTCCTAAGACAGAAGAATAAGGCTCCCCAATTGGGGTGTATTTTCATTTTTCTCATCTGAATTGAAAAGTTTGAACAGGTGAGAGATTAGATGAGGGGCTAGCCTGATTTGATAGATGAGCTGGGCCAGCTTTGAGTACCACTGTGTTAGTGGTCCCCTTGGCCTTTGAATAATTATTCTGTGGTTTGGAAGAAGAAGAGGTATCATTCGACTTGAATGTCAAATTCTTATTGTGTAGGTGGATTTTATGTTCTTCAATGGCCCGAATCTCTAGTTTTCGTGCTATGGTGAATGTTTCATTGAAGGTTCGGAAATTTTGGACCTACAGGGTCGAGTGAGATATGTCTAGTGCAAGCCTACGTGAATATCTTGATGAGTTTGGTTTGTGGTAGCTGGAATGTGAGTTGATTGATCAATCTACGCCAGCGAGTAACGAAATCTACGATAGATTTGTCATCATACTGACACGTGGAGTATAGGTCAATCATGGTAACCTTCTTAATGATATTGATGGAGAAGTGATCCAAGAAGGCTTGGGCTACCTGATTAAATGAAAATATAGAGTGTCTAGGTAACCCACTATACCAATCTAATGCAGGTCCAGTCAGAGACATGGGAAAGGTCCTCAAGAGCAAAGCATCATCATGGGCGATTAGGTAGCACTCATGTTTGAAAGACCGCAAATGTTGTTGTGGGTCTTCCTTGCTATTGAAACAGTTGAATTTAGGCATTTCCCAATGCATGGGGTATGGACGAATAGGAATGGATGGGTGTATAGGCTCATTACAAATCTCGTCATAGGTGAGAGTGTTTCGGGAGCCAGAAACTGATGCCTCCAATGTTTGCATCTTGTCCATCATTAATTTGATTAGGTCATTGGTAGGTTGCGATGGATGGGTGCCTCCTGTAGCATAAGAGGGTTGGTGTTGGGCATATGACAGGGGTGGCATTCCAGTATATGGTGCTGTTGTATAGGTAGAATGAGAAGGAGGGAGTGAGATAGGGGGTACGTACCCAAAATGAATGATAGATGAAGCGAGAGGCTGCTGGTAGTACGTATATGGAGGTGGAAGGGTCGTGGTAACCCTAGTGGCAATGGGGGCTAACGATTGTGGAATAGAAAGGATGACATTTTGAAAAGGGGTAGGGGTCACCGACATTGGGGGTGGTAGTGTAGCTACGGGTATATGAGAGACAATAGGCGCATATGAGGTTGTATTCTGGGTGGTGGGAAAAGGTATAGTGGATGTGGCGGGTATAATGGATGTAGCAGAAAACGACAGTCATAGTGGGTATAGGGCCTAGCTGTGAAATGAATTGGGGGTAAGGTAGATGCGAGAAACACAGAGCCAGATGGGGCTGACACAAGAGTGGGAGCGAGAGTCAGGGGGATAGATATGGGCATGCCGTATATCAACTGACCTGAGGCATCTCGAGTGGATGAGTGGGAAAGATAAAACTACAAGGTGGCAGGGTTTTGGTCAAGGAGTCGTGCGAACTCCTCATCTCTGGTAGTGATAGTGATAGGTTGGATAGGTTCTATGGTGGGTGATAAAATGGAAGGTGGTGAAGGGCTAGGTGGGAGTGGTTGACAACTAGCATGGAATACGAGGGCGCTAGCTTGTCGACACGTCAGTACCATGTGAACAGGTACTAACGTGGTAAGACTGCTTTCTGTAAGTGACACAGAAACATAGCACATGTAGGATAAATAGATGGTGGTAGGTGAATTGGGGCTAAAATGGCAGCTAGAAAATGACACAGGATAACCGATGCCAGTTAGGGTAAATTGATGCTGGTCAAAGGTAACCACGGTCGGTCACTGTGGAACGTGAACAGTTGGTCAAAAACAAGGTATAAGGCCAAATCTGATAGGTATGCCGAATATTGATGAGATTTACAAGGTCAATGTATATGATAAGAGTGATAGGAACTCTGAATAGTTGAAGAAGGTGAATAGGTGTCCTTTTGGGTAGGTTAACCAAAATGACAATGAACCGACGCCGGTTGGGTATAATTGATGACAGTCAGGGGGTAACCAATGACGGTCATTGGACCGACACCGGTTACTATGAAATTGAAACAGTGATGAAGAAAATATGGTTGTGAGTTAAAATTTGATGTGGAATCAAACCCAGAATTCTGAGAATGATGAGAATATGGTCCAGACACACTCAGATGAAGCTGGAATACACCAATTGTGATGAGGAGCATGGAAGGAGAAAAAGGAAAAATGAAGAGCATGACCTCTCACCTCAAAATGTAAGCCAAGTAGAAACACTAAGAAAAATATGATCCTAAGAGTGCTTTTTCTATTATGTTTGTTTAGCTTATGCTATTTAAGGACTGACTCATGATTGTAAAATAGAGTTTTTTGGTGAGGATGGCTTCCTATGAAGAAGGAGATCTAAAAGGTGAGGTTTCAGGTATGTTATGGTGGGGGTGGGCCTCACTCTGAAGTATGACTCGACAGAGCAGCGAGCTGGGTGCCCATTGTACCGTGATCGTGTGATCACCTATAACTTCTTCCAGGTAAGATGTTGTTTAAGAATGTGTATATTTTAAATTTTTGTGAGGTTTGGTAAGACTCAGAGAAATAGAAAAGGAAAGAAATGCTTTTCTATGATTCGTTTGTCAACCATCAGCTGGGCATGACTTCCAGCATATAGGTTGCCCTTGATTAATGTGAGCTAATGTAGAATAATAGAATGAAATGCAATGATTTTTAAGCCCAAATCAAAATATGGAATTCAATGACACAATAAGAGGAATAGGAGAAAGTATGATCTTTCACTAATGCAATGCAAATGAAATAGAAGAAGAGTTCTTTTAAGCACCAAAACACGATTGCTTTGAGACAATAGAAAGAAGAAAAGATTCCAAGGAAGAAATTTTAATGTGAGAACCTTTTAGAAAGGAAACAAACATGTAACTTTTCACCTAGGAATGAATGAATGCAAGGAACCCTGAATGGGTCCCATCGGGCGTGCCAAAATGTTTCACTTGATTCTTAGACGTTTCTTTCGAAAATGATGAAACATATAGGGTAACGGGCGTAGGAGGAATACCTGTTGAAATGTTGGTTGATAGGTTGTCGCGCGCATGTTGACTCCTTGATCCATAGCTGATCGTGAGAGCTTCTTTTTGGCTGGGAGGAACTACCTGAAATAAAAAGCAAGACCACAAGAAAGAGTTAAAAAATATATGCAGTGGACTGCCTAACGTATGCTAGATCTGGGAAGTGTGATACTTCCTAGATGGCTGTCAATCCACTGTTTAAAACAACTTAATGCTGGTAATAAAGTAAATCCTATTGTAGTTAAAATGATTTAGGTATCTCATTTAAAACACAATAAGAAAGATCTAATCTAACAGGCTAGGTTAAAATAAGATTGGAAGGTCAAGTAACTGGTTCTGGGTCTCTACAGGTCTGACAGAGGTCTTAGGTAGGTCACATGTGAGTAAGGGTGATGTGGGAATAGGTAGGTAGGTTACTGTTCTAGGTTGTATTGGTAGATATAGAGACCGATGCCGGTTAAGGGTGACCGACACCGGTTTGGGAGAACTGGTGCCGGTTACTGTGGGGTACTGGGAATGTCACAGAATGAGCTTTAGATCTCCCTTATGATTGCACAAAGGACTAGGCTGGTCGGAATGAGGTATTAAGTTGTTTGGATGAGATTTGGTGAAGTTTTAATAGGGATATGGAGGGGTGAGTATTAATGGAGGTCAGTGGGTGGCTAGGAGAACAAAGGATGAAAATACAATGATGAAATGAGTGAACCAGAGGAGTAAAATGTTCTACTTACTTGGAATCTGGTTCTGGACGTCTGTGAGTGAGAAATGAAGGTGTTGATAAGAGGTTGGACAATGAAGAGGATCACCAAACATTGGGGAGCTCTTGCATGGGCTGCATGTGCTCTCCTTCTTGCCTGATTGGATCAATTATGTGTTGGGGGTGAGTGTTGGATGGTTGCTGGGTGAATCCTGGATGTCTGTGCAAGAGAAAATACTTGATCTCCTTCTTTGCATGTATGTTATCCCTGAAACTTGTTCTCAAAAGATGTGATATCTCTCAGGAATCTACCAACCATGAAAATAAGGTTGTTTTGGGAATTAAATGGTAACTGATGGCAGTTCCGGCTTAACCGGTGGCGGTTAAGGATAACCGGCATCAGTTAGGGTGGGATTTCCTAGGTTTACTAAACTGGGCAGATCCCCTTGATTTCCTGGGATCTCGTTTTGTTTACCTACGGATTAGACTGGAAGCTTCCTTCTAACATGTGGGAATGTGGTTAGAGGGAATGTAGGCATTGATTTTTAGGGTTTGGGTAGGTCTTAGTTAGTTATGGTAACTTACTAAGAATAAGTCTTAGGGTGAGGTGGCTTGATGAGGTGTCTAGGTGAGGTGGATATGTGGGCATTATCCTAATTAGGATATTTAAATAATAAATATGGTGAGGATAATGAATTAATTTAATTTAAATAATTAAATTAATATTATAGTAGGGTGAAGGGGGTCATGGTTAGGTGAATGTGTTCAATGGTGTTTATTTGACGAGGGACCAAAGGGGAGTGTGACCTAATTTCAATGTCTACAAAATGAGAGGAGGAAATGCAATTAAATATCCAATTGCAAAAGTGATCACTGAAGCACAATTTCCAAAGAGATTTGAGAAGGAATCTCCAGTTGATACAATCGTAGGATTTGCTAAATTCTAGTTTTATCATCATATCAGGCCGAGAGGACAAATGCAGGGAATGGATAATCTCATGGGAAGTGATGATACCATTAGGGATCAACCTTCTTGGAATGAATTCACTTTGTTTTTGAGTGATCAAATTATTCAAGAGAGGACTAATCCTAGAAGCTATAACTTTAGAAATGATTTTATAAGAAGTGTTACAGAGATAAATAAGACAATACTCATCAACCTTTTTAGCAGGATTTTTTTTGGGAACATATAGATGAAGGTGTGATTCATTTCCCCTAAAATATTCCTTGATCTTCTAGATTCTTCAGTGGCAAGCCATACATCATTCTCAATAATATTCTAAAAATATTGAAAGAAGGCTGCCAAGAAACCATCCGGACCAAGGGATTTATCCCTTTCCATTGAAAAAATAATAGAGTGAATTTCCTCTTTAGAGAAAGGGGAAAGTAATTTGTCATTATCTACTTCTTGAACAGTTTTTGGAATTTGGTCCCAAAAAGGTTGTTGAGCGGAAAGAGAGGAGAAAATATCATCGTTCAACAATGTTTGGAAAAAAGACATTGCTTCTTCTTTGATAAGAGCTTGTGAGGAGATCCTCGAGCCATCTTCCAATTTGAGAGAAGAAATGTAGTTTTGATTTCTTCTGGCCTTAACCAATGCATGGAAAAACTTGGTGTTCTTATTTCCATCTTTCAACCAAATTTCTCTTGATTTATTTCTCCAAAATGTTTCTTCTTTCAGGAGAAGGTCCCCTAGTTCACTGAGAAGCACTTTTTCTTTCCTAAATTCCACTTGACTCATAACTTCCCAAAAGAAAAATTCATTCAAAGCTCGGATCTCTTTTTCAATTCTTAATTTCTCCCAAAAAATATTTTTGAAGGAAGAGGCATTCCAAGCAAGCAGCCGATCCTTAAGCAAAGAAAGTTTTTTTGTAGAATGAACATTCTATTACCTGACACATTGAAGGAAGCCCACCAATTTCTAATCAAATCAGGTAAAATAGGGTCCTGCATCCACATCAGTTTGAATTTGAAAGGGGATTTGCACAGAGGACTATCAAAGTGAATGTTGAGGGAAATGGGGAAATGATATGAACCAGACAGGGGGATGAAAACGCTATCAATAAGAAAATTTTGCTGAAGCCATTCTTCTGAAACCAAGAAGCGATTTAATTTGACTGCCATTTTCCCAAAACCCAAACGTCTATTAGTCCACGAAAACCATCCCCTCTTCGGGTCAACATCCATTAGGCTAGAATCCTCAACAAAAGTGATGAATTCCAATTGAGAGCATGCAATTTCCAACGAATCCCACTACACTTATCTTTATTAGATAGGGGTGGCATTAAAATCCCCCACCAGAATGATTTTGTTACTAGCGAAAGAGCGAATATCTCCATCCAATTTGGACCAGATTTCCCACTTCTTGATAGGGTTGTTTAGACCATAAACATTACAGCGAAGGAATAATTCATCTGTGTGCTTAACCTGAACCCTACACCATTGAAAACTAGAACAATCTGAAATAAGGTCAACAGAAATTTTACTAACCTTATAGATGAAACCCAAACCACCTAAAACACCACTAGAATTGACAAATAAACCACTCCATCCCTTCTAGCTACATAACCAACCAAAAATGCATTCATCTTTGGACATTTTAGTTTCTTGAATGAAGTAAAGATCCACATCTTGTTCGGAAACATATGCCTGAGGAGATGTTGTCTGTTAGGAACGCTTAGACCCCTAACATTCCAAGAAAATATTTTCATCCTTTCTTCAGAGAGGACTCGCCTCTCCTACTAGAAGACAAAAAGAAAGAACCTAACTGAAGTTGTTTACCATCTATTATCTCCCTATAGGAGAGTTGTTCTTTGGAGGGCCTACCTGGAGGATTCTTAGGACCCAAATTAGAATGGAGAATGGTAGGGGTGTGGAGAATAGAGCTTCGAGCACAGATCTGGTCACTCCTAAGTTCTTTATCCATCTTAGACTCACTAGTATCCTCTCATGTGGCTTCAAGCTAGAGAGTAACCACCACTTCTTAGTCATAAACCCATTTCTCCAAGGAGGTAGCTTTGGCTCCATGCCCTAAGGCCAAACCTTCTTGAAAGAGGGAAAGGATATGAGTAGAATCTTGGACCATTGACACTATTTCATGTACTAGGGAGATGGTATCTAGATTAAGAAAGAGGGGTTTGGAAGCCAAATTATTACAGGGCTTAATCAACCATTTTTCTTGGACTGGAATTGAAGAAGGAACTAAGGTCTTTGCATCAGACCGATATTTGTCGATTTTTCTCCATATAGCTTTACTCAAAAAATGACCATTCTTACAAGCGTTTTGGAAGTGACCCTTATGTTTGCATTTGAAACAACTAGCAAAGATCCTTTCATATTCAACCCTTTGAACCCATTTTCCAGAAGAAGAGGAAATAACTATGCAATCCTGTAATTTTTTGGACATATCAATAGAAACACAGATCCGAGCAAAGGCTAAGAGGGATCCTTCAAGAGTAACAGGATCAATGCTGATCAGGGGATCATTTTGAAATTTCCCTAAACATCCCTAAATGGTGTCAGTGTAGAATATCATCTCAAGAGATTTCCAACGACTGTGAGAATGCGGAAAACGGACATCGGGAGCTCTAGATATGTTCAGTCAAAGTTTAGACAGCGGGAAAGTCAACTCTAGTCAACTGGTCAATATTGGACCATTGGCACTGCGACACGTGGCGAAAAGGCAAAAGGGAGTTGTTTGTTGGTTTTCGATCACCGGTCTTCGACAAGCATGAAAATGGTGCACGGGAACAAGAGGCTCAACTTTTATTTTTAGGATTCCAGTATTTACATGACAGGGTGTATAATCTAACCCACACCTGAATCTCTTCAATGCCACATATATATATTAATGTTTATACATTAGTATAAACTGCCAACATGCCAAATGCTATGCTAAGCACGTGGAAGGGAGCATGTTTAATGGAATGCGTGGTGATCAAGGTGGTGAAGCGGTTGTTGGGCTTAAAGCCATGCGTGGAATGTTCCACGTGAAAAACGGTGAGAGTAAGGGGTAATAAAACCCTACCCAAAGTTCATGCCGCCTAATGTGGGATATACCCACTTACCTAATCCGCCCACTATGGGATTTTTATCCCATTAAATATGCTAAGCGCCCTATTTGGGATTTAACCCATTAAAACATGCAATCCGTTTTAATCCCATTACACATGCTACGGGATGAGGCTATTATTAGCCTTAGGATAATTTTTAATGCATTTTTTTAAGGGCCCTATTTTTTGTATAAATAGGGAACCCATTCTATTGCAACGGAAACACACAACTCAAGCTTATGATTTGTTAAGCTTGTTGTGGGGACACACACATTAGTCCAACAGGCTTATTATTTGTTAAGATTTTATTTGTGGGATGTGTCAACAGGTATTGTCTATTGGCCTATTATTTTAGGCAATATTAGATGAAATATTTGTGATTGGGAGTAAATTATAAACTACCCAATAGGCCCATTGAGCCACACCAATTACTTGCAAATCCTGGATTGTCGACCGGAGTGCTAGCTTCGCATTGTTTGCGTCGGGAAGGCCGATCACAGCCGAAGGAGATTGTACGCCAGGAAGGTGGAAGTCAGGTGCTATTTTTCACCCTTGTAGTCCGAAGAACTGGTGTACTGATAGGCAAGTAAAATTCCATTAGGTTTTCTTGTGAAAGTACTATTGTAACTTACAAGTTTTGACTAGTGGAACGGTTCGACCACGAACCCGGAGACGTAGGCAATTGCCGAACTCCGTAATCAATCTGTGTGCAATTGTCATTATTGTCTTGCATTATTTTAAATTGATTACTTAAAAGGAGTAAATAATCGGCAAATTTTTAAAGCCTACAAGGGTCCGAGATCAGGTAGTAATAATCTGATTATTTTCGGATCAAATGCGAATAACTTTACCCAAACTGGAGAAAATTTTAGTGAGGATTTTAGTATTCCAGTATTCACATGGCAGGGTGTATAATCTAACCCACACCTGAATCTCTTCCATAACCACCTGCTTTGGATAAAAGTTAGTGCTCCATGCTCTAATATGGATACCTGAGTCAAGATATAAATTGTCTTTCCTGGCTAAAGTGTCATCTCACTGAGCTTCACTTCTGAAAATAACTAAGAAGAAGTCTTTGGTCAGGAAATGAAATCTGAGACCACTACCCCATTGGGTGTCGGACCATCTTCGAATCCCATCAAAAGAAAGGTGAAAACTCACAAATTTGGCAAAAAAACTCTCGACCCGAGGAAATTTTGCTAAGAAGAGAGACCATCCTTCTCATCCAGATAAACTGACACATATTCTTATGGCAGAAATTCCTCTTTTTCTTGTTCAAACTCATGAACACCGACTGGGGGGGAATCTGACGCACACACCCTTGGGCCTAGACGCTTGAGTAGATCAAGTGGGAGACCATGCCTTGCATTCATGCTCTGATCACCTATGGAGTATCCAGGGAGGAGGTAGCCATTATTGCTGTGTAAATTTGAAAGTTGTTCCCGCTCCATTATTTTCCCCTTCTCTTCTTCAATGAAGGATTGAATCTTACGTGACTGTTTTGTATGTTTTTTTAGGAGGGAAAGACATTATTGAAGTGTCAAAACAATGAGTATATGTATAGGCAAGATTTTTACAAGTTTTTTGACCTTTTGGCATTGTGTAGGACATGATAAGCATAAATTAGAGGTGCATATTTTTGAGAATATCAAAATAACTGTGATATTTTAATTGTGTTGTTCATCCCCTTTACTATCAGAGTTGTTCTTCTCCAAGAAGATATACAAGACCCTTTAGTTGTGGAGAAGGAAGGAAGCCTAACATCACATGAAGTACCTACCATAGAAAAGATTATAAGTGGTGAGGTAGAAAATACCACTAAAGAAGAAGTTTTTGCAAGTGAATTTGAGAAATCACATGTTAAAGAGTTTCCATCAGTTGAAACTGAGCATCCAATGACTATGGAGCCTATGCAACTAACTCTGGGAACAATGGAAAAGGATTTTGTAACCTATGAAGTTGCAGAACAAGAAGTTTGTCATCAAGAGGAGCCACAAGTTAAATAAATCAAGGAGCCTTCCCCATATAGAGAAGAAGAGGTTGAGGTTATAATATTCTCAACCCATTTCAACTATGAAGGAGAAAGAAGTGAAGGACTATGATACGTAAGAAGGAGAAACACAAGTGCACACTATTGAGTCCTATGATAATCCATAAGCATAGATTGAGGACTTTATTCTCACTCTCATTGCACCCCAAGATCATATGATAATTCTAAGTGTTTCCTAGCAACAAAAGAACCCTTCCAAGAAAGATAAAGTTGAAGGTGTAAATAGAGGAAGCTAACTTTCAAAGCATCATGTCCTTAAATCCATTAATGCACCCTAAGAAAGTGAGAATCTTATCAAGAATAGTGGTGATGTAGAGCCTTAAAAATCTTAAACAACAAACAATGTTAGTATTCACACAAGAACTCAAAATTACTCTTTAGGCCTTTAAGTCTAGATTCTTCTCAAGTTTACAATCACCCTTAATCATGAAAATTATTGATTTTTATCCTTGTAGAACTTAACCAATTCTTACACCTTATTTCAACATGTCATGCAAATCTATTTCAACCATCAAATTTGATCAATGTAAAAGTAATTGACAAATTTACCTATTCTTGTCAAAACCGCCCTCTGTAGGCTTCTCAATTGCTTTCCATTGGTGAGCTCATGAATATAATAATCTAGAGAAACCCAAAATAAAATAATTTCATTTTGTTGTACCCTTTTATCCCTATAAGGTTTGGTTAAAATATTGTGTCTCAAAGTTTTTATTAAGACCCTTTTCTCTCCCTTCCTACTTTCTAGCTTCTCCACTCTCTACTAGACATGACAAAGTTGTTTTTCATCTGTAATTCTTGAATCAATAGATCATTTAAAAAACTAAGCCTCAAGTGGATTACCCATTTATATGTGATTTTTTAATGTAAAGTTTCGATGTGGTATTCTTTGTAAGTTTTCCTTCAAATCCGCTGTTTGGTCTTCAAATTAGGTCTCTCTTAACAATGACTTGACTGAGATTTAGATGGTCAAGGATTATAGAAAATATGTGGTGTGTTAGGCCTTATAAATTTATAAAACTTAAAGAAAGGGGTTTCAAAATCCTTATTCCAAAATTTCTTCCCTAGGTTCAAACTCTCACACCTTTCTTTTGTGGTCTTGACTCTTATTGGGCAACTTTGTATGACACAATATTCTCTTCCATTGACTGTTAAACGTAAATTGAATCAATGAAGTTATTACCCTATATGTTTTTCAATGCATGTTTTTTAGAGGCATATATCATACCTTAGTAGTGTGAAACCTTCTTCATTCACCATCAAAAATTCTATGGTTCATGATAATATCGTTCTTGCATCACAAATAAGCACCTACAGGTTGCAATGGAGAATGCCACGTTTATCTACTCACCCAGAGGCTTTCCAAGCCTTTCATCATTAGATTCCATCAATTTAAATATTCCCACATCTTATTTGAATATATTAGAACTTGAATCACTCTACAACTCCTTCAAAACACTCTTTTCCACAAAACCCTAGTGAGGGTTTCTCACAGACCCGATATGGATGTTTTGCTTACCAAATGAATGATATCCTTCTTCAAGGGTTGAAACTTCACTTAGAGACTTAATTTATCCTCCTCCATGTTTATTATTTACTAGTAATTCTCAAAATTCTCTCCAACCTTGAAGGTAGCTATCAGATATACTCTCTGGCCCCTTAAGACACATGGTTTCTCAACATCAAGGGTTTATGAGTCAAAATATGGACTTCTTGTATCACTGTTAAGGTATTTCAAGGCCTATCAAAGATTAAAATAATTATCAAATTATTATTCCACCTCAGCTTGAGTCTTTATTCACAAATTCGTTCTAACTTGCCTCTTAATCTCTGTTCACAAGCACTCGGTCACAAATTTTTAACAAATGCTCAAAACAAATAGTAGTAAAACCTAAAAAGGACACACATGTAAGGATTATAGTAGAGTATAGTCTTCTACCACCTTAAAATTTCACTATTACTGACATTCATAACTATACATATGCTTTACAAAGCTATAAACATCAAAAACACCAAAACCATAGAGTACAACATCTATATAATTTGTTTGCAAACAAAATGTCCTTTTTTCTTGAATCTTTGGAGCTCCTCCCACTTCGTCCTCAAATGAATGAATGAAATTGGTTACAAATATGTTAAATATGTTTCATTTATTCCTTCTAACTGAATCTTGGCTTCTAGACCTCTCATGTGACCTATTTTTTCCTTTTATTACAACATTATAAGATTCCACCTAGCCTAGAATCCTAGGATCTAAGAACTAGGTCACCACCATGACCCTTATAGGACCTAAATAGGGCTTGTTACAAGCTCAAAACATCTTTTTACATGCAAAAATGCTCCAAGTTTACACCCTTTTCACCCATTACAACCCAAAAATGCCTTCAATGATTCAAATTTACATTTTGGAGGGAAATGACATAATTTGAATTTGTGAAGGAGTTAACACATTCTATCACCTTTAAATGACTCCTAATGACCTATAACACTTATCCAAATACTAGGAAATGCAAAATTTGATGATGTCAACCTTATATACAGGTTAGGAGTGATGCTCCTACATCAAGTGGTAGGAGCTCAAGCAGAAAGGTTTATGGAGGTGGGCACCCCAAACTAATGTATTAAGGGATGAGGCTTCCCCTTTTGATTACTAGGTTACCAAGATCCCACTAGGAAAACATACCATTGAGGTCCTAAAGCATGATATTACCATGGAAATTTGTGGTCTCTTTCAAAAAATTGACAAGGATAAAGAGACTAAGAAGAAACTGAGAGAGAAGGTTGGTATTTTATTAACGTATTTACAAAAATGGGTGCAAGATCCTCTGACTAGCCAAGAAATAACAACGGCCTTTACCTCAAAATCAATGAAGAATCTTGAGGATTTAAGATATAGGGGATATGTAACCAAAATATGGGAGAAAAATCTAGTGAGAAGGGATACCAAGGTCATCAAGGACATCATTGAATGTCATAATCAAGTGTCTAAACATATTAAAGAAAGAAAAGTTTTGATTGACAAATATCATATAGAGATTGAATATTAGAATGGGTTGTTTCCCAAGCTTGAGGCCATAATAAACTTGGGGGATGAAGTGTTGGAGAAATAATGAATAATATCCTCATATTGCAAAGGAAGATAATATGATTATAAAGGGGCCATCAAATTAATAATTAAAACCTTAGAGGGATGCATCATAAGGCTCCAAGATATAAGGGAGAAAGTAGGGGAGTATGTGGATGACATAAAATCAAAACTTGAAAGGATTCTCCCCCTAAATGACATATATACCTTGGGATCTACAGATGTAGATATTATTTAGCAACATATTACAAGGGACTTGGAACCTCCTAATGATTTTGACTATTCTTCTATAAAAAAATTCTTTCATTTAGAAGGATATATCAATAAGTTGGCCAAGAGGAATCAAAAAAAGAAGTTCATTTCTAATGATTTTGACAACATTATTTCGAAACAAGAAATAATATTCATCTACCATGCAGAGCCATATTAGAACCCAATTTTGAAAATGTTTGAAAGGTTTTATGTTTATAAAAATAATCTAGAGAAATAGTTGAAGGGAAAACAAGTGGACCTCTACTTTTCCCCTTAACATTCCTTATTCTTTATTCTTTATTCTGTCAATTCTTTTCAAAGGAGAATCAAAATGATTTGATTGTAATATGTAACCAAATCTTTCCTAAAGCGTACATGGAATGATGACAATTGCAGAATAAGACAAAAGAGTTTGTTGATAGAGGAAAATAATATTCTCCAATCCTCCGCATGTTTCATCACGACACAAAACCGTTCTATCCAAGAAAATCAAAATGGCATATTTTTCATTTTGGGCGCCTCTCCATCCAGATTACATATCAGGAACAACAACTCCATGTGTATCTTTTTTTCAGTATTCTATGGTGTATCTAGGTATTTAAATTTTGGGAAATTTTGTATAAAATTGAAGGCCTATCTTCACTTTGGGAGGTTCTAATTTTGGGTTCTAGCTAGGGTGATTGTGTCTTTTACAGTCATTATTAGGCATTGAGAGCATTTTACATGTCTCTGTTATCAATTAAATGCAAATGATCATTTTGTCATTATAAGTCTGGTATCTCCAAATGTAAATAGATATAGAATCTATAGATGTATTCCTTTCTATTGTAATTTTGTATCTATCATATTAATGAAATACAAAAAAGCACATTTCATGTCATTGTATCAGAATGATTATTGAAGGAATGTTGTATTGTAATGTTACTTGGTAATATTTATTTCAATTATTAAATTCCTTTCTATAATTGCTTTCTGGGAGTGAATATTTTCTGCCTACAAGGGTATCCTAGGTTTTATGAATTTGGGATAATAGATACATGGAATTTTAATCACAAGTTTTTTTGTTAAGGTTTCATAAATTACATGATAGTGTTTGCACAAATTGGGTATCCATGAATGCAAATAACCCTTGGAAGTTCATGTTGCTTTGATTTCTAGCTCTCATGCATCATAGGAGCATTATGATGAAATGGTGAACACTTATGTTTCTCCCCATTAGATCCATATCCCCTTATTTCATCTAATTTCCATTATACCATCATGTCCTATCTCTACAAACTACATTTCCCTTGTATATCTTACATGTGTTTTCCTACAAGCCACATTTCCTTTGCATATTTCAAGTAAGCTTTCCCATGGTTTTAAATTTTAGCATTCTTAATATCATTTCATTCTAAGTTGTTAAAAAATCCTTTGAATGATGTTCATAATCATATCCCATCTATCTTTAACAGTTTGTGGCTGACACTAAGTATGTGGAATGTTTGTGTGAAAACTCTCTTGAGTGAATTACATTTGTGGCTATACTTTATTCAGATTGATTTGCCAATAATTACAACAAATATTGAATCATATTATCCCTACGCTTTCAAGCTACTATTTGGTTCCTCTCACCCAGTTCAGGCAGAGCTAAAAGTAGTAGGAGACTAGCCACTCCCTATATACGTACCTCTAATTCATTTTTAAGACTTGGTTATGGAATAATGTTATATTTATCCTTGGCTAAAAATGACATTTCAAGCATCTATAATCATTTTTGCAGTTCCTTCTCTAAATTGAAATTGAGTCTCTGGGGTGTAAAACTAGGAACCAACATGAAACGGGCCTTGTTGTTAGGGAAAGATTTATCTTAATTCACTTGTGAGGCTATTTTTGGGGTTTAAGAAGGGTTTATCCATTTATGAGGTATTGGAGCATGATTCAGTGTTTCTTCATGTTTATTTATCTAATCTAAAGTGAAATATCTAGTGGCAAATCCATTATAAGTTCTGGATTTGAACAATGCTACAATATTTTATATATGTTTTTGGTGGGTTCAAATTTGTAAAGCTAGAAGGAACGAGATCTTCCTTTAATCAAACCTTGCTAAAAGACTTCTTCTCGAGTTGAATTTGTTGCATATAAGAAGAAAACAAGTTTGGAAAGCAATGAGAGCTCAAGGCTCAAAAGGTAAGGATATTCAATCCCCTGATCTTGGTGATTCCCCTTTAATTAAGGATTATTCTAGTTCCTTTGATAGTTCTTAACTAATTAACCAAGTTTATCAAATTCATTCTTTGTTTCAACAAGAATTGATGCCTAAATATGATAAAAGTTGTCTTGAACCCACCACTTGGTCTTGGGGATACTCCTCTTATAAATTTCCATAACACTAACCCTACCCCCTTAGTTCAAAAACCACTCATTCAAAACCCAATTAATCCTCTTCATGAAAATCCAATTGACCATAATATGGATCCTCCTCCTCCATGTCCTCATTCAGATTCCAAATTTTTAGAACTATAAAATTTAGGTACATGCCTAGATATCCTAATGAGGTCCCTAATGTATTAAGAAATAGATTACCCAAGTTATAAGGTAATAATGCTATTTATGGAGAGAAACATCTTAGATATTTTCATAATATCATTGATGATTATGATATTGATTATGAGGATGTTTACTTGAAATTATTTGTGCACACTCTTGAAGAAGATTCTAGAGAATGGTTTAATGCATTGGATCATGGGACTATTGACTCATGGGAAGAAATGATGAATGCATTTAGAATTCAATATGGTGATATAACAGATCTTAGGTTTCTTTTGTCTAGATTTGAGAATATCAAGAATAATCCTAATGAGTGTGTGAACAACTTCAATACCATGTTCAATAATACATTGATGAGACTTCTTATCACTCTTAGGCCAAGTAATGTATCTTTCCTGATAAATTATTATGATGTTTTTGATAAGAAGGAATCTTATTACCTAAGAGATAAGACCCTGTTAATATCAGAAAATATTTTTCCATAGACATAAATATTGAGAACAATATCAAAGTTGTTCGTAAACATCCTAAAAGAGAAGTGGTCAAGTTAGTGAACCCTAAAAAGTAACAAACTGGCAAGTCATCTAATTTCAAAGAGATAGTGAAGACTCTAGTTGGTGTTGCTAAAGAGATCTCTTATAAGTTAGCTAGAGTAGAAAAAGGTAATTTACATGGGCTTTTAGAATCATAATCAGAGCTGAGATTTACCTCATACTAGAGGGAATGATAGAGTAAAAAGACTCATGTGTCAATATGATAGGCAACAAGCATTTAGAGACACTAAAGGGGTCCCTGATCCTTTAAGTGCTCAGGTGTCAACAATAGATGAAGCTCCCCTCATTGAGTGGTGTGAAAAACTCTTCTTGCCCCATGATCCTTCTTGTGAAGAAGTGGCCTTAGTATAAGATGGTAAGGAGTCTGGATCTGATCGATACTTTGATGATGCATTGGTGTTTGAAGAGCTCTTGTACCTTCAAGCTGGAGCTACCTCCACTTGTCTTTTGTGTGTCAAGACTATGGATGAATTTTGGAAAGTTTTGGGTAAGCTATGTCATTCTCCCACTGAAGTTGATTATGATATTAATATGACTCAATATTTTGAGCTTCCTAATCACGAATTTGAGTACCTAATAACTTTAATGATTAATAAATATGATGGGGGAGTTCCTTCAGTGGAGGATAAGAAGTTATAGATTAACACAACAATATCTCAAGAAAATGAATATAACATGAGAAGTAAGAAACAAGGTTCCTCTACCCCATGAGAGGGCCCTTCTATTGATCCAAAACGTGGGTATAAAAGTAAAGAGACCCATAAAAATGTTGAAGGTTATAACACCCATGGTAATTTTGTTTCTTCTTCTCAACCTGTTAAACAACAAAGGCTTTTGTATACTCCTAAAACATAATATGCCCTTGTTGACTAATTGTAGACACTAAATCACGCACTTTGGGTATCTATCTAGTCCTGATCACATACTATTATTCATATTATTCCTAATTAAGAAAAGTAATAATTGACCCATGTCTTTGGCCATATTTTCTTGCTTTCTGTTTCCTCTTTTGTACTTACACCCCTGCTTGCCTAGTCTCTCTTTTCATACTTTGGCATTTTTCATTCTGGACACTAGCGCCTAGCCAGGACGCCAACACTAGGCGCCCTCATTTCCTCTGGGTGCCCCTGACCTCTTTGTACTTTGCTCACATCTTTTGGGTCCTTTCTAGCCATTTTAACATCTTGTATGTTTGGTATTCAGTCTTTTCGGGGTTAATTACGAAATTCAAGCAAGGGAATCATATAAACATAAAGTTATGTGACCATAATAAAGGACCAAACACTAAACATTAGCTATCACCACCTAAGGTTGCATCCAAAGGAATTATTAAGAGCATTCAAACATCCATCTAACATCCACACAAGGGAAAGTTACTACATTTTTATTGGCATACACTTAATAGGAGGGGGATTTCATTCTTTCATGCACACATCTATCGACATCTTCTACATCTAGCTACTTGCTCACTATCAAGTGCGACACGTAAAAGAGCCACCTAGAGCATGATTTTGACACACACACATAGAAATACATTAGGTCTAAGATGTAGTGCAACGCTCAGTCGTAAGTTCACTTGTTTGATAGCCAGGGACAGTCTGACCACTCATTCACATTATTTTCTTTTTGTTATTTGATGCGTTTTGGGGTTTTATAGGTCATTTATTTATTGCAAGTTACGGGAGACATCTATGAACTTGGTGTGACATACTAGCGACAAGCAACGAAGGAAAAATAATACCTCGCGACCATCTAAAGTTGGTTTTTTGAGGTTTTGAGAAATCACAGGTGCCTAGAGTAGGTCTGTAGCACCCATAAATGCCCTTGACCCAAGCCGAGTGCCCCATTCTAGGTAGATCTTAGGGTCACATAATTTTCTGAGCTTCGGTGTGACACTTCCCTCATGTTCATCAGTTCATCACTTTAACATAGTCTAGATTTAATTGTGAATCAACTAAGTACTTTATCCATTTCATTTGCAACTAGGGTTTCATACTTTCTAGCTTACTGGCTTAGGTAAACAATATGAACTTCATTGCATATTTATCAATGTCGTTACATATTTAGATTTAGGCATGTATTTATTCAATATATGCTTAATCATTGTAGACATCATAATTTCACATCTGTCCTAAATCAATTAATACCCCTACCTCATTTCCCAAAAAAATACACTTCGAATTAATCAAATATAATTTGATTAATTATCTATTTTAAATCCAAAAAATAACCCAATCCTCACCACATGTCATTATTCTCCATGTTTTTCTACTATTGAATTAAAAATTCAAAATCAAATCCTCACCCACTCTTTGTGGTCCCCACTCATCTAAAATCCTCCACTTATGAATTAAAAATCCAAAATCAAATCCTCACCCATTCTTCGTGGTCCCCACTCACCTAATCTTTCCCACATTTTCAAACCATGATTACTTAAAGTATTCTAAGTTAATCACTCCCCCATGCTATAAATATAACCTTACCCCTCCCCTATAAACACGCAGAGAATAAGCTTGAATTCCTTGTCTAAGTTCTTGCATCCTTTAAGCAAAGAACATCCTTCTACCTCGTCCTAATGCCCAAATAGCATCATCTTGAAGCACCCCAAATCCATAACACTTTTTTCCATATGGTGCAAAGTAAGTGGATCATTGTTACAGGAAGGCCTTGCTCCGTCTTGAAGAAAATCACCTACATATCATGCAATCGAGGCTCAATCCAAGTTTCCTAGCCCATTCTGAGGTTTACTATGGAACTCGAAGGAGGATGTATGATTGTTGGTATTTTACTTCCTTGTTAGTAGTGTATTTTTCCTAGCTCACATTCTGTCACACCCAATTACTTTTGATCTATTACCATTAATTTCCCAGTTAGTGGTTTTATCTGTTCTTTGTTTATTATTGTTCGTTATTATCTCATTTTCCATGCCTAATGGCCTTCTTTGGTTAACCTTCACGTTGTGGGTAGTGTTTTTGTTGTGCGGTGTCTTATGGTGCATCTGCAGGTTGTAGTAATAATGACATTATGATGCTTGTCATCTCTTTGATCTTCACAGTGCTCGGTGTCTGGCAGAAAGAACATTCATCCCCTGCTCTAACTACTCGTGGGTCGCTGTGGACGACAATTTTTGGACCTTTTCACCATTATTTTATAGACACAATCTTATTAACCAATATAGAATGCCACTTAAGCTCTGTAAAACAAATATTTTTTGCCTTACATTCTATTTTTCCATGACGACACTTCTGGTAACCTTTTTAACACTCTCGTTTCATTGTTTTTCTTTTTGGTGAAGATAATTGTTATTACTATTTCGTAATCATGATTAATTACAAAAACTTATTAAAAAACATTAACAAAATCGATTCCAATTGTATCCGTGTATGCTCTTTTCTTGCGCCTTGAAGCGATCTGGAAAATCAGAAATGGTCACGATTGTTTAGTTTCTTACATTGCAGGATTCATTTCCTTATGTTTTTATTATTATTATTGGTAAATAGTTTTTTTGAAAGGGACTATACCCTTGCATACAAAAGGGGGGCCTAGAAGCTAGAATAGGAATGAAAAGCATTACAAAAAGGATCAAAATCTAGATGAGACACAGAAACCCAATGTAACCAAAGAGTAGTTACCCCAAAACATCAAACCAGTTCAAATACTGCAGAAGAGCAGCCAAAAAACAACAAAAAACAACAGAAAATATGAAGGAAGACAACAAGAGTAGCGCAGACCCACAATTACTTCTTGGTGGCTTTGTCGATTCTAGATTTGATAGTCTGCCAGGAGGTGAACATAGCCAATGTCATCATATGAGAAGGGTCAGAAACATCTAGTTGTTGAATGGTCTGTTTGCTTTCCTTTTTCGTGCCCCAAAGAGTTGCAGGTACTCCACTGAGATTAGAAACACTGCGGACATGCTGCTCAATAAATTCTTCGATTGCACTAAAAATAGCCATATTATGGTCATGGCGAGTCTTGTCTTTCCCTAGACGGTTGTCCAAGGAGTTCAGTTTTTTTATAGATATCTTCAACTTGTTTATTATCAATATCAACCTCCTCTTCCTTCTTCCTCTTACCTTTTTGTTTTGCCAAGTTTTTAACTTCTTCTTTCAATAACAATATGTCAATTTCTAAGGCTTCCAGCCTTTTTGTGGGACTCTCAATGTGCGCCTCCTATGAAATAGTGCTGTCTAATATGCAGGAGGTTATGAGCCATTTCCAAATCCTGAGGAATGTTCCCCGAAGCAGGGGTGCCAAGGTTCAGTCTTTTAGAAGACCTAGTAATGGGTCTGGTCGAAGTGGAGGTGAAGGGGGTGGGAGAAGAGGTGGGGGGGATAGCAGAGGGAGCCAAGAATGAGGGAAAAGGGGTATCAACAGTGGTGATGGGGACAAAAGAGATGGGGGAGGTTGGGATGCTGGGAGACCTAAGAAGACAGAGCTTGTGTAACAAGAAGATGAGTCCCTGGTGCAGTGGGACCGCACGTGCATGCTTTTGGAACTCCAAAATGGAGCGCTCAAGAGAATTAAGTAGATAATGAGGGAAACAAACCGTGAAACTTCTGCGGAAGTGATTGAGGAACACAAGATGCTTTGAGGGCACAATGACGAATCTCCCCTCCAGAGAGATGTATCGCACCATCATATGGGTGACCTCGTCAAAAGGCAGAGGAATAGAGCTGACCTGCAGACCGTCATGACGAAGACCAATTTCTCATTGGCTTCAACAAATTTCCTCTCCTCAGTAGCCCTGTCAATCCTTTTATTAAAAAAGTGGTACCCATCCATGCCAAGGCCTGTTGCTTCGGCTATTAACTCTTCATTGATTGAAATTTTCTGTCCACCATATTCCACTGTGTGATCCTTCCAATCCTTCACAAAATGCATGGATATGCTTTGGTCGTGACCCTGAATCTTCTCCATAAAATTTGTGATGCCTCCCTGGTTGAGAAGATTCCAAAGCTCTTCATTATTTTTCCATTCTGGGTCCACGCTGGGTTCGATCTGGCAAGGGGCTCCTTCCATTTTCACCGTGCTTAAGTGTTTGTAAATATAATTTTCAAAATCCCTATGAAAAATCCTATAGCAGACGCAGTTACCAGTCCACCTTTCTCTATTTTTTTTCACCCGATGCGAATGATGGAAAGTGTAGCCATTTTTGTTCCCACGAATGTCTGCGTGTTTGCTGCAATGTACCTGGGAAAACCCGCATGTGTGAGTTTCAGTCCCTTTAGGAACCCACTCCAGCTCATCATCATCCTTATTACGGACTTGAGAATCCGTAAGACCCTGTTTAAAAGTTGTTCTAAGAACAATATTTCCCGCATGTGTGGCTTTAATCTTCATATAGATCCACTTTAAGTCATCATCATACTTACTATAATCTTGATTTCCCGTCAGGATCTGTTTGAGTGCTACTTTAATATCAACACGTGTGAGAGTCTTATTCTTAAAGACCCACTCCAAATGCTCATTTATCTTACCCTGAATTTACATGCTGATAAATATCTGCTTGTATGCTGTTTTGAATCTGTTCAGGAATGTGTTCTCTATTATCCCAAATAATGTGATTAACATTTATGCCATAATTAGCCAATGCATCTACCACCTTGTTGCCCTCCTGGTAAGTATGCTTGATCTGAATATTATTGAATGTTTGGAAAATACTTATGGATTCCAAGATGAAGTCCTTCATGTTCCAACTTGGAGGTGAACACTGATTAAGATGATTAATGATATTAAGCGAGTCTCCTTCCAAAATGAGATTTTAGATATTATGAGTCTGAGAAATTCTAAGGCCCCAAAGAGTAGATAATGCTTCATCAAAATGATTAGTTTGTATTCCCATTCTACTAACATAAGCAGCAATCAAACTGCCTTTATGGTCTCAGATCACTCCTCCCCCAGCTGCAATTCCAGGGTTACCCTTAGAGGCCCCATCAAAGTTCAACTTGTAACAGTTAAGATCAGGAGGATGCCAATGTATCAGAGATCTGTCAATATTATTACCAGAATTATTTCAGATATTGTCAGCTCCAATCTGCCATTGGTACAAGATATGCTCTTCATTTTCTGGATAACTCTTGTTCTTGGGGGGTTTAAATCTAATAATATTCTCTTTAATAGCATTAAAAATTTTCCCAATACTGAGCTTATAATTCTGTTTACTATTTCTAAAGATAATATCATTTCTATCTTTCCATATCCTTCAAATGACATGGGGTATTACCAAATTCCATAGCCTTCTTACAAAAAAATGTTTATAGGGTGGGCTCCATTGGGTCCAGAGCTGACTGAAGTCCTTCGGAACCACCCAGAAAGCTTTAAAATTAGAGAGGGAAAAACTCCATATTCTGGTAGCATAATCAAAATGGATAAACAAATGACTGATATCCTCAGAGTCTTTTTTACAAAGATGACATCGATTAGGCATTATGAATTATTTTCTAATCAGGTTGTTAGTGGTAAGAATTCTGCCCTTGAGAGGAAGCCAAAAGAAAAAGTTAATTTTTGGAGTTAGCTCATTCATCCAAATTCTACTCCATTTAAACTCAGTTTGACTATTGGAGAAGAAAGTATTATAACCAGTTTTGACAGAGTAGTCCCCATCAATAGAATTGCTCCAGACCAATTCATCCTTAACATCCAGCTGACTTAAAGGTATAAGGTCCAACTGATCCAGCAGGGAGGAGATAGTTTGAATCATATCATCTCTATCCACAAAGTTTTTCCCATTTCTTTTTGTTGCCATTTCTATCAATATAATCCTTGATTCTAGTGCTATACTTGTTTTCAAGACTGTCTTTGGCAACACCAAATTTGTCCATAAGGCTGTGTATGCTCTTTTCCTGGGCCTTCGAGTGATCTGGAAAATAAAAAACAACCACGATTATTTTTCTTCCTAACATTTCATCTGCAGGAAAATTACTAATTTGTTTTTTGCAGGACCACATCGCTAGAATATTATTAAAAAAACAAAATAAAATAAAAAATCCCACAAAAATACCACCATTCAAAGAAAATTGCTAAAACCAATTTTTTTAGCACACCCAGGTACGCAATTATTTTATGCTAGTGATTTATTTCAAATTGGAATGAACCTTGTGTTTAATCACTTTATCATTTTGTGTTTGCACGTAGTCGAGGTGAATTTCATCTCCACCAAAGCTACACTGGTGACGTGGACTTGACTATCACGCACCAACAACATTTGCATCTGCATTACACTTTAAGACCTAGTCTCAACACATCGTTCAGTATTTACCTTGCCCCTGCTCTTCGATTATAGGTAATGTTGTCATGTGGCACATGTGATTCACACCTAAATAGTTGTAACAATGAAGCTTGGGCATCGTCCCCATAAATATTCTGGGAGTTATAAAGACACTATACACATTCATTCCCCCATCACCTTCCACATTTTCACAAAACCTATTTTGGACATGGTGATTCATTCCAAAACAGACAAGAAAGAATTGGTTAGTCTCCTCTAGTGCTGTAAGGGTTCCCCATACCAATTCTGTCCCCATACAGAATTAGGTATATCATGACTAGGGTATATCGGAGGATTTATCTTTTTGGAGTAATAAGAGCCTACATCCATCATTCTAGAACATACTTGTATGATTACATGAAACAATGATCTTTCCTAAAGAATTTACCTCCTAAGCCAAAAAAATTGGATCCACATGATTGCTTGCTATTTGAAAGCAAAATAGTTTAGCATTGTTTTATTATAAAACTTGACTGATATCAATGTGTTCATTGTAAAAGTTAAAACCCTAGTTATTTTCCACAAAAAAATCAATGCTCGACCAATTCAATACCGAGTGAAAACATCCAAACAATCCAACAACATAGACCAAAACATCACACCAATTTCATTAGATTTCTTCAGCCAACATTACATTTGCCATAGCTCATCTTCAGCTATATCTAATTGATATTGAGTGACTAGCATTCACTCCCCATATTGTCAAATATTAAAACATACTTCATAGTTTGTTTCTAGCTATATCAAACTCATATTGGGTGACTTGTTTGAGCTCACTCATTATTTTTTCCACCATCACATTTATCCAAATCACAACCAACAAAAATCCTTTCATAACTCATTTTGAGTTTATCACAACCAAATTGAGATAAACTTGTGCGGGTTACTTTCCCCGTCAACAATCCAAAACTTGTTCAAGCCAACTCTACACAACATGCAAAAAATTCCCTAATAACTCATCTCGAGTTACATTACCATCATATTGAGATAAATTGTTTGAGTTACTTTCCTTATTAGTCATCATGAGCTTATTCGAGCTAAACCCAAAGTAATCAAGTTCTCATTTAATCACACCTGCTCAAAATTCCTACCCACTTTTTAGCTTAATTAGGCACATTTCATCATGTTATTCACAAGTAGTCGCAATCATGAAAATGATGATGAAGAATTCGCACAACTAGAAATCACCAATGAAGAACAAGAACAAGTCAATAGGGTGATAGAACAAAACAAAAATGAATATCTGTTACGCATCCTAGCCATGGGGGCAAAACTACCCCCTGACTTTAGGACTGAAAATTTAAACAATCTTATCGACAACGGTGAATCAAGTTATCACAGCGAAATACCAAAAAATCCTAATGGCTCTTCGGCCGACGAGTTATTCACTAAAATCTAAGACTTAACAAAGAAACTTGAGGAAGCAACGACTAGAGCTGAAAGATTAAATGACCCCAATCTAGACTCCAATACTCATGATATTTTTGATAAACCATCCCCTGCCTCTCCATTTTCACAAGAATGGAAACATATAAAAGATACCATTCAGGGACTACAAAAACAATCAAAACAATTCCATTTTGAAGAATTGTGTCCTTATTCATTTGATACAAAGATATCATGCTTACCATTTCCGTCATCCTTTGAAATCCCAAAGTGATAAATACAAAAGCAAAGGTGACCCCCATGAGCATGTCAAGGAATTTTACATGTAATGTCAGGAAGTTGCCTATCGAGACACGTACCTTTTACGATTATTCCCCCAAAGTTTAGGAGGACATGCTTTAGACTAGTTTTTCCATCTACCCAAAGGATCGGTCACGACATTCGAAGAATTATTAGAGAAATTTTTCAAACATTTCTCCTATAACTTAGTCTCATAAATAACCATGCTTGATCTTTGTAACACTAGGCAAAGGCCAAACGAAAACTTTGCCTCCTTTTTACAATGATGGCGAGGAATTGCACGCTGATTTCTTTGCTCAGTACTCGAGAGATAAGTAGTTAGAATTTTTGTTCCTAATCTCAATGTCAAATTATCATTCCACATGTAAATACATTATCTGAATAGTTTCGAAGAAGTCATTGAAAAGGGCACACAAATTGAAAAAGCCCTCATCTATAAGGGATTACTTAAAGCACTCTCTAGGGACCAACTTTATCGAGACACCCCTCAGAACTAGGACAAATCTAAATTCTTTAACTGAAATCGAAATATAGTCAACGATGGCATTACTAATTCCCACCATGTCTAAAACATTCAAAACCATCCCATCAACACATTAAAATCCAAGCAACCAATCATTATCCCTAGAAAGGAAGTTCCTTCTTAGGACCGACGAAGACAGTTCACTCCTCTCAGAGAAAGTCTATCTAGTGTCTTTCATCATTTGGAAAATGCCAATATGATTACCTATCCCATTTTCAAACCCTTTAAATAAGGACAACCCAAACCAAATTGGTATAAGGACAACAAATATTGTGATTACCATTGCATAAAAGGGCACTCTACAGATCTATGCATGCAACTCCGCCATTACGTCCAAGACCTGATTGAATGTGGAGACATAGAAGTTGAAAATATTTCTGAGACAAAAAAACCTAATGAAAAAATTCACATGTTCAAAAATCCCTTCCCTAACCACGATAACAATTCAAAAGATAAGGTTCAATCATCAAGAAATGTCGAGTATGACTCAGTCATCTCAACCATAGACTATGACCAAGACATCGTGGCAACTATAAAAATTAGAACTGACTATGTGATCACCACTAGATAGAAAAAATGTGGGTCCCTACAGCAAAAAAAATTGCCACTTCGTCTCTCGCATCACCTCCTAATCCACCATCTAATTCTACCACCAATTCCTCTCCATAACCTATGCCATCATTCAATATTGTCAAACGATTAGGGAAGACTGCAACACAAATTTCAATCATGGAACTACTTAATTCTTCTCCTGCACTACAACACATCCTTATGAAAACATTGAACAACACTTGTGTCCCTAAGCACATCAATTCACAACAATTCCAAGCTTTAATTGCACATCTTACAGTCCCCAATCCTATTTTATCTTTTGGTCCCGCTGACCTTCTTAATCCCAACATCACTAATTATCATTTTTTATATGTTGAGGGTTATGTAACTCATTGTAAGATCAAACACATCTTAATTGACAATGGATCCAAATTGAATATTTGTTCCATGAAAATTTTATGTTGTCTAGGTTACATTGAAAATGATTTACAAAACAATATCATAACCATTCGTGGGTATGTTAATAGTGAGAGAAAGTCTGAAGGCACAATCACATTGCCTCTCCAAGTTAGACCCATCACCTTCGACATAGTATGTCATGTGGTGGATGTAGAAGTTACATCTAACCATGGATTCATGCCATGAAATCCATCCCATCAACGTTCCACCAATGTATTAAATTTCTTCATTTGGACAAGGAATTTACATTATGTGTGGATCTCCAACCCTTTGAGTATTGTAAGATTCCTTGAAGGATGGCTATTGACATGATCACTATTATCCAATCAACAGATAAGTATGCCTCCACCTCGCATAATCCCTTACGAAACACGCATCGATTCTGATACACTCCCTAACAAAAATCCAAAACCATCATCTTCTAACCAAAATACATTTTCCAATCCATTATCTTCCGCCAGTCAACAATCTTCCACCAGTCCTCCTCCCACTAATCAATCTTCTTCCACTAATCAAGCTTCTTCTTCTAACACCAGTTATTCTTCCACCACACCATCTTCTTCCTCACCTAGCCCAACCTTCTTCATCCAACCACACCTCTTCTATTAAGATACCTTTTCCTGTGAATAATCAAACTTCATCCTTCAATCCACCTCCTTCTTCTTATAACCCA
This sequence comes from Taxus chinensis, assembly GCA_019776745.2. Classification (NCBI taxonomy): domain Eukaryota; kingdom Viridiplantae; phylum Streptophyta; class Pinopsida; order Cupressales; family Taxaceae; genus Taxus; species Taxus chinensis. The sequence goes on from CM034151.1 coordinate 28,135,588, forward strand.
TTCTCTTCATCTTTTAAAACTACCAAACTAACTTCCCCACCACATGAGGTACCTATTGGTCCCCCATCACACACATTTAAAATCATTGACACATGATGCGGTGAATATCAATTTCAAAAGATGAAAAATTCCTTTTAAATTAACAAATCCCCACATAGCTACGGCAAACCTAATGCTCCACATCTGAGAATCCATCCCATTTACGAAATGGGACAGTCAGTTTGGAAAAAAATCAGTTATCTTAACAATGAACATATTCCAAGCTCTTCAAGATCTTGGTTATATAATGACGACTTTGCTGCATGTTATGAGCCCCCTCAATTTACCAAAGCTCATCAAATAATGAAAAATATGCGATGGAAGGTGTATGTAATGGAAAGTTGCAAAAGCTATGGAGTGAGGCTAAAGAACCTCAAAGCTTTGCTAACTCAACCATGCACCATCAGATTAGAGATAAACAAGAGAAACTAACATAAAAGTATTATAACTTTGACAAAAACATCAAAAACTAACATGTATACTACTCTCTACTCTATGAAAGCTTATTAAAATTGAACCTAGTTTAGATCCTAAGAAATCAAATTATGTTTTTTTTACTCCCAAACATGGTGAAAAGATCTCTCCAAGTTGGCTACATGGACAAGATTTAGATCTTCCCTTACTAACTATATTTGGAATGGATGGATGCAAGATGGAGGAGCTCTTAACAATGGATTATGGCCAAGATCCAAATGTGTCTATAGCTTAAAGTTGTCACAAATGGTTTCTAATGCCTTTCCAAAGTGTTTAAGAGTAAAGTTGTAAGTTTGAATGGGAGGGGTGACCCCTTCTATTTATAGTTTTCCACTTGGGAGAATTTGGAATTTGGGTGCATGTGGGACTAAAGCTCTTTTAGATTAGATTAGGATAAACATGATTTAGGCTTAGTTAAGATTGGTTTAGGCTAGTTAACTAGGGTTTAGGCTAGTTAAACTCAATTAACAAGTGATTAGAGACTCATTAAGAGTTAGGAGGGGTCTGGATAACCAATTGTGACTGATAGATAGCCTAGGAAGCCAATAGAAGTGGTCTAGAGAGAACTAGGGAGATTCTGAATGGTCGAAAGGAGGAATGTTTAGCTAATAAGAGAGATATTAACCAAATTAGATGATTTATAGGAGGAATACGACCAAGAAGGTGTCATAAATGGGCATCTGAGAATGGAGCGAAGAATGGGGAATTAACGAAGTATCGTTAATTGGTTGAATTGGATGAAATGCTAAGTGTAAGCATATTTTAGGTGTCTACAGAAGGGTGAAGGAATTGGTCGAAATGAACAAGGTCATTTAAACCAGATCAATTGGACAAAACATCATGGTAAACATGGTCTAGGTTTCAAGGAATTGATGTTACTCCCATAATAATTTCAAGTGATAATGATGACACTAGCTCTGATAATGACATTAGGTCTCCACGTAGCCTTTTTGAGGACCTCGCTGAAACACGTATTTACTTTGAACATTTATCTATTAATGTAATCAATTTTGAGCCCACGCATCTAACTCTCATACACCATGTCCAACCACATCATGTGGCCATGGACATGTTCCAAAATGATGAATCCCATCGAAGAATTCCTTGGAACTCATGACCAAATCCCTACTTCCGACCATAGAAAAGGATTTGAAATCAATCAAAATGAATCGACCTATTTTTGGTGAAGAGATAAAATATTCATATCCATCACCCTCAGAAAATTTAGATCATAAGTGCAAACAGAGGATTTCCCATAGTCAAAATCTCACCGCCACTCTATCCAACAAACATATCAATAAAAAGTCCCAACATTACACACACAAAAATATTGTACTAACCCCCCTAAAACACCAACACTTGCTCAATCACACAACTACTTGCTCAATCATACTTTTTTGATTTGGTAACAACGTACTTCATACTCAATAAGTTTTCGACTAAGGTAATATACAACATGTTCTTTTGTTGATCATTATGTTGTGTTAATAGAGCTCCTATGGCATGTCCAATGGCATATGTATAAAGCAACATGGGTTTATTAGTAGCTGGTGACATAAGAATAGGTGGGCTAGAGAGGTATTTTTTAACTTAGCAAAAGAGTCTTGCAAATTGTTTCTCTAGTGAAATTGTGTATCTTTCTTGAGTGACTGGTTTGAAGTGTGATGACACTTATCAGCCAACTGTGATAGAAATGCTGAATAGATGTATTGTTCCCTGAA